>CAUYLG010049298.1:0-109083 GCA_963573385.1 Cacajao melanocephalus
CCGCCCACACCCCCACCACCCCCCATATTTTTTTGTTCTTTTTTTTTTTTTTTTTTTTTTTTTTTTTTTTTTTTTTTTTTTAGTAGAGACAATGTTTCACTATTTTGACCAGGCTGGTCTCGAACTTCTGACCTTGTGATCTGTCCACCTCGGCCTCCCAAAGTGCTGGGATTACAGGCGTGAGCCACTGTGCCTAGCCTCTATTAATTTTTTTCAGTCATTTTTCTTGACATTGGATCATTTCCACTGGTTACTCACCCTTTCCTTTGAGTCCCTTTAGCTGTTAAGTCCCTCTTTTGAGTTTTATAATTTCAGAAATTATGTGTGTTACCTTTTCCATGTATCTATTTTTATTGTTGTGTTTTATTTGCCAAGACCTCCTATTACGCTGTTGAGATTTTTTTGTTCATTTGTTCATTAAAAACGTGTTTTTTGTTTTCTTTTTACAACATTGTAGATCGGTGTAACTGCCGCTTTGAAATCCCTCACACTTACTCATCCACTTGCCCGTCTCTCTGAGGACCAGTGCTGAGACCCCCTTCCCTCCTTCCCGTCAGGCCAGCCCTGAGATGCCAGGCGACAGGGATGTCAGGGCCTTGTGGGTGGGGAGCAGGAGGGACTGTCTGTGCAGAAGGGATCAGAGCCTATGCTGGCCTTGCTGGCAACCCCATTCTAGGAAGTGAGAGCCAGGCTCCTAGTTAGAGGATGTTTTCTAACCAGTCTGCAGGTTCAGGGCTGCGCCCTAGGCCCAAGTGGGAGCCAGGGAGGCTCACCGTCCCTCCAGAGCAGGACGGGACACACGGTCCTCCAGTCCAGGCCTGTCCCCGCTGTAGAGAGAAGACGCCTGGGGCTCAGGGGCCGGAGGGTGGGAGATGCTCCCCCATGAGTCCTGCTCAGAGCTCACTGATGCCCAGGGAGGAGGCTGCAGTGCGGCTGGCAGTTCCTGCAGGGCAGCCAGGCTGGTCCTGGACTTGCAAAGGGGCAGAGCATGGGGCCAGGCATCTGTGGACTCAGGCAGAATGACCCACGCTCCAGGAGGGGCCAGAACTGCCGACAGGCCTTCACGCTGCGAACTTCTCGGCACATGTCCCCAGCCCCCTAGGCAGAGCAGAGGCCCGTGGGAATAGGCATTGAACAGCCGAAGGTCCGCCAGGGGACCCTGAGTTAGCAGCGTGGATGAGCAGGAGGTGGAGGGAGAGAGGGAGCCTTTCCGCATTGTAGAGAGGAGAAGCCTGGGGCTCAGGGTCTGGGGGGCGGGAGCCACTCCTCCATGAGTCCTGCTGGAGCGCACTGATGCCCAGGGAGGAGGCTAGGGTGCGGCTGGCAGTTCCTGCAGGGCAGCCAGGCTGGTCCTGGACTTGCAAAGGGGCAGAGAAGCCTGTGAAGGGGAACCAGGAGCATGGGGCTGGGCATCTGTGGACTCACTCAGGCAGACCGACCCATGCTCCGGGACGGGGCAGAGCTGCCCACAGGCGCCTGTGCAGTGAACTTCTTGGCACACATACCCAGTCCCCTAGACATAAAGCAGACGCCCGTGGGAGTGGGCACTGAACAGCCAAGAGTCCCTCAGAGGGGACCGTGAGTTTGCAGCATGGATGAGCAGGAGGTCCAGGGAGACGGGGAGCCACTGATGAGCCCACCAGTGGGCCTCAGTGTCCCACACACAGGCCGGCAGTGGTTGGCAGACTTGAGGACCCTGGGCTCACAGGGGTTCTGGGACAGGCGAGAGTGCTGTGTGAGATGGCAGGCGAATCCGCACCTCACACCTTATTCCCAGCAGCTCTGGGGGCCTTCCCCTGTCCAGCTCCCTGGGTTTGATAGGAAGTTCCATCGGAGGAAGGAAGGGAGGTCATGTGACTCCTGTCCAGGCCCCACACTGGGTCTTCCTCCAGCATCCTGGAGCCCAGCAGCATCTCCCCAAACACGACCAGACCAGAACCCGGCCCTCACAGGAGCTTGGGGCATGGGGAGAGCTGAGCCTGTGTCCCAGGAAGAGCAGAAATGACAGAGCTCGGTTCCAAAACTCACACTTCAAAGGATCAATGGCAAAGGACTGCTGCTCTGAAAGGAGCTTCGAGTGGGCCGTGCAGGCCATTTGCACACAGTTGGCGCGGAGCCCCCTCCTGCTGCCAGTGGAGCGGCTCTTCCTTCCTGCCGAGCTGTCGGTGCCTCCTCCCCATCACGGGCTGGCCCCGCATCCTTGCTGCCTGCCTGGCAGTGCCTAGAGGCAGGCGGGTCCAGCCCATCCACTCCCTGCGGCACCAAGGCCCTTGGGAGGAATTCTGTCCCCTTGACATCAAGGGAACACCCATTGTGAGCAGGAAACCCAGCTGCCTGGCTGGCAGGGGCAGGTCTAGGAGGGTTTCCAGAGAAACCAAACTCATTTTTCACAGTGGAAGTCGGGCCCTAGGCAGCAGGCAGGCAAGGTGGCTGTGATGGGTCTCAGGGTGGCCCTGGGGTCCTGCTGGTAACACTGTTGCTCCCGGCTCTTTCAGAAGGTTAATTTACATCTGCTTCATTCAGCCCCACTTGGGAGGGGGTTGACGTTACCAGTAGACAGTTGGATACCATGTACCTGGGAAATTAGAGCCCCATATTTTTCTCCTAAAATAAGGGGTGCCCAAGAATAGGTGTGCACATGTTCTGATTCCCCTGCTGACCCTCTTTTTTTTTTTTTTTTTCTTTTTAATTCAAGCACTCTTCTTTGTCCTTCACTGTGCCTGGCACATTCTTCCTTCTACCCCCAATAGTTCTTTATGCAAGATCCGGCATCAGCCTCCTGAGCCAGAGGCTCCCATCAGAGCTGTGTACCTGGGTACAGTTTCTCAGCCTCTCTTCCCAAAGCCTCTGCATCTGAGACATGGGGGGAGTTTGTTAAATGTGCAGAATCCTGACCATCCATCCCTACATCTGCAGAATTGTGTCTCCAAGACCATAGGCTGGAAATCTGGATAGTTAACAGACTCCTCAGGTGATTTTGCAGCATTCTTGATTGTCATGGATTGTAGATCCTCTGCAGGCAGGACTATGTTCTCTTCTTTCCCAAGCATGTGACACAGTGGTTGGAATGGGATAGATGATGGATGGATAAAATGGCTGGATGGCTGGGTGGCTGGGTGGGTGGGATGGGCAGGCAGGCAGATGGGTGGATGAATGTACAGATGGGTGGAGAGGCAGATGGATAGACAGATGGTTGGGTGGATAGGCAGACGAATTGATGAATGGGTGGACAGGCAGATGGATGGACGGATGGGTGGATGAATGGATTGATGGATGGATGGGTGGATGGGTAGATGGGAAGATGGATGAATGGGTAGATGGATAGATGGACGGATGGGTGGATGGGAAGTTGGATGGATGGGCAAATGGATGAATGGATGGATGGGTGGGTGGATGGGTGGATGGGTGGATGGGTAGATGGGAAGATGGATGAATGGGTAGATGGATGGGTGGGTGGATGAGTAGATGGGACAGGCAGATGGATGGACAGATGGGAAATGGATGCATAGATGGGTAGATGAGAAGATAGATGAATGAGTAGATGGATAGATGGATGAATGGGTGGATGGGTAGATGAGAAGATGGATGGGCAGATGGGTGGATGGATGGATGGATAGATAGAAAGATGGGAAGATAGATGGAATGGGTAGATGGATGGATGAATGGAAATGTGATTGAATTTGATGGGTAGATGAATGAGTGGATGGATGGGTGGATGGGTAGATGGATGGGTAGATGGGAAGATGGATGGATGGGTGGATGGATAGATGGGAAGATGGTTGGATGGATGGATGGATGGATAGATGGATGGTTAGATGGGTAGATGGGAAGGTGGATGGAATGGGTAGATGGATGGATGAATGGAAATGTGATTGAGTTTGATGGGTGGATGAATGAGTAGATGGATGGGTGGATGGGTAGATGGATGGATGGGTAGATGGGAAAATGGATGGATGGATGGTTACATGAGAAGATGGATGCATGGATGGATGGATGAGAAGATGGATGGAATATAAAGATGGATGGATGAATGGAAATGTGATTGAATTTGATGGGTAGATGAATGAGTGGATGAATGAGTGGATGGGTAGATGGGAAGATGGATGAATAGATGGATATGTGGTTGAGTTTAATAGGTGGATGAATGAATAGATGGGTAGTTGGATAGGTGGTGAGTGAGTGAGTGCACAGTAGCATGAAAGAGTGACAGAGCTTTCTAAATAGCAGTGTGTATTTTGTCCCATACTCTCATCTCCATGCTTCCATCCTGCTTTTCCTCTGCTGAGACAGCAGCTATCCCTGTGTCTTTCCATCAGCAACTCCTTCAGGATTCAGCTGCCCTGTCCCTTCCTCTGGGAGTATCCTCACCCCCACCTACCATGCTCCCCCACTACCTTTTGGCCCAGGCCACTCAGGCCTCTGACGGAGCACGTAGCACAGTGAGCGTGGTCATTTTAGGGGTTCATTTATTTAACAGGCACACAATGAACCCCTGAGGGTTCCTAGCCATGGGTGAGGCCTGGAGAAACAGTGATGATTGACCCTGCTTGTTGGAAGCCCCCATTCTGGCAAGGGAATAACTAAGCCCACAACATAGCGTTGCCAATGGTGGGGCTTGGGGGTGCAGGGGGCGCCAACATTTTTTCTCTGGAACACTAGGTGGGAGGACAGCAATGCCATCCTCCTCCTCTGAAGCTCCTCCAGGTGTCTCTCCCAACTCCTGCACCATCTTTGTGACCCCAGCACAGTCCCTGGCCCAAGTAAGTCCTGGGTCAATTTAAGCAGAAGGATGTGCGTATTCAAGAACACCATGCGTGGCTTGAAATCGAAGACGGCCCAGAGGTGCATCAGAAACCACTGTGTTGGGTACAGAACAAGGGAAACTCTGGGTCTCAGCTTCTACCTCCTCCGCAGTGACCTGATGGGGTTCTGTACCCAGGCCGGGATCGAGGGGGAGAAGGTAGAGTGGAGTGGAGCAGAGGGATTGCAGCCACCCCTGCCCCAACTCATCCAGTACAGGGAATCACTGCTGCTTTCCAGTTTGCAAGAGCCGCTGAGGCAGGAAGCAGCCCACTGTGTTGGCCGTGGGCTAGATGGCGGGGCTGGCCCTTCTCCAACCAGCTTATCCCCACTGTGGATGGATGAATGGGTAGATGGATGGGTGGGTGGATGGGTAGATGGGAAGATGGATGAATGGGTAAATGGATGGATGGATGGGTAGATGGGTGGGTGGGACAGGTGGATGGATGGATGGATGGTAAATGGATGGATGGATAGATGAGAAGATAGGTGGATGAGTAGATAGATAGATGGGTGGATGGGTAGATGGGTGGCTGGGTAGATGGGTAGATGGATGGATGGGTGGATGGGTGAATGGGTAGATGGATAGACGGATGAATGGGTGGATGGGTAGATGGGAGCATGTGGGGCCCATAGAGAGATCTGCAGTTGGTTCTCATAGATGCCTTAAAGTATTGTCTGTGTTGGAGCAGACATGGTGTTGAGGATGGATCTTCATTCTAGCCGGGTTTCCCAGGGCCCCGGCCGTGTTGTGTGTACCTCTTCCCCGTCCTCACGCCCTGGGTGCAGTGCCTTCACCTGCTCTCTACCCATCATTCAAAGTGCTGCCTCTTCCTGCAGGGTTTGCCCTGCGTCTCACTGCACCCCCTCCTTGCTTCCATAGTCTTCCTCCTGCCCCTTGGTTTGGCTGGGACGATTCTCATCTGATCCTCTGTGGTAGCGTCAGTCCCGTCACACTGTGGGCTCCAGGAACGGGATCCTCGCCGATCCTTCCAACTGGAGCACCCAAGAGCAAGGCAGGGCTCCTGACTCCAGAATTCACCCGGTTACCTGATCAGAATTCGCTCTCAGAATTCACCCTAGTGTTCCCCATGGAGGAGGGGGGCACAGAGAGCACAGGAGCCCCAGGGTGCCTCAGCATCCCAGTGATGGGGCCACGCCTCTCACCTCCCAGCCCAGTGCTCACTCTCAGACTGTTAGGTGGAGGCAACTTCTCCTCCTCCACCTCTTCTTCCCCGTGTGTGGAGTCTTTACTTTGGAATGAATTACATCAGCAAACAATGGGGTAGCCAAGCCCAGCTCCTTCCTCACTGCATGAGGAACACCCATTCCTACCTGGACGCAGATGTTCCCATCTGGGAAGCTTTGAAAGCCCAAACGCCTCCCTTGCTCCCCGCTCTGAAGAGAACCAGCAGCTACCATTTGCACAGCCAGAAACCCAGAAGCGGCCCATCCTCCATTCTCCTGCACCTGGTGTTGGGACAGGCCTGCTGTTTCTACGCCTCGTGCTAGAAGACTCCTTGCAGTACATCACCTCTGCCTCCTTGTACAAACCCTCTGTTCTCTCGAGCCCATTGGAAACAGCCTTTCATATTTTCAGTTGGTCTTGTAATAACAATAATACATCCCAAAGTGCACACTTGGTAGAGATTAAACATGGAACTAAAAGGCGTGATTCTCCTGGAGAGTGGAGTTTGGAAGGAAAGGCAGGCAAGAGTGTGGAGTTCTCATTCCACGTGCCTCTGATTCACACATAGCAATGCTTATGAGGTAGATGGTACTGTCATGCTCTGATAAATGAAGAAACTGAGGCACAGAGAGACCAAGAAGTTTTCCCAAGCATCGCATAGCTAAGATGAGGCAGCGCTTCCGTGGGAGAAGATACCAGTCTCTGCCAATGCTGTCCCCTTCTCCCCAGGCCCATATAAAACAGCAGAATGACCTCACAGCGGGAAGGAAGGACAGCGTGGGTATTTCGTGAGCACTGGCTCCTGACAGAGCAGCAGCAAGTCCCCACCTCCCTTTGCAGCCTGGGGCACTGGTCTGAGATGACTCTTTCAGGTCTGGGGTTGTTCTGGGAAACTGGGGGGGCACATCCCCATCAGCTGGGCTGAGAGGAGCCCATGGGCCGTGCATTGATTTTTGGAGGAGATGCTTCAAGCAGTGATGATGGTCCTAGTCACCTGGGATGTGGCTGATCTGTTTCAGTTGGGTCATTGCTTCAGGTTATTAGGCAGGAGCTTATAAAGTAGGGTTTTCAGTTCCATTAACCTTCAAAAATTGTGGGCTGAGTGGTTCTCTGTCTGGCCTTTGAAATTAAAATGAGGGCTAGAGGAAAACACTTCTGGGGCCATGATTCCTCTTTCAGCAGGGCTGGTGCCTTTGGATCCTGAGTAATTTAAAACAAGATAAAGATGTGGAGAGATCCGATTGTTTTCTTCCTTGCCTAGACACATTAGGAGGGAGTGAAGGCACTCTGGGAGGCCGAGGCAGGCGGATTGCTTGAGCTTAGGGCTTTGAAACCAGCCTGGGCGACATAGTGAGACACTCTCTCTATAAAAGTAATAATAATTAATGAGGTGTAGTGGTACCTGTCTGCCGTCCCAGCTACTCAGGAGGCTAAGGTGGGAGGATCGCCTAAGCCTGGGAGGTCAACGCTGCAGTGAGCTATGGTGGCACCCCTGCACTTCAGCCTGGGTGACAAAGCAAGACCCTGTCTCTAAAATACATACATACATACACACATACATACATACTAAGATATAAAGACTCTCTTTCCCCACTTTGCCAGTGCAAGCTTTGCAAGCTTTAACACAGAAATAGTTCTCACAATGGGGCCATGGGGACAGGTGGGATCCTTTTGACCTCTGCACCCCCCACCCCCCACCATGGTGTCTTTGGGCTTACGTCCCTCACCCATGCACAGCAGTTGAGTTTAAAAACAAACATGCTTCATTCTTCCAGCAGAGGTTCACTGAGGGCCCACTGTGTACCCAGCACACAGCCTGGGGAGGGATGTCTGTGTCTGGACTCAGCAGCTTCCACCCTGCAGGCTGAGGTGGCCATGTCTGTCCAGCAATGTACGTGGTCCCCAGGACAAGGTCTCTGTGTGACCACCATCCCTTCTCTCTAGGGGAATTGACTTCTTCCAACCACAAGTCAGAAACCCACAGTCCTTGCCAGCAACCACATAACGAATAGGTTCCTGATTAATGAGTCAGCACGCTGGTAGGCCAGGCCTCCAGGGGGCTGCTGCTGACTGTGAGGATTTTAGTGCAGCCCCTTCCACTTTAATTAAGTGAAGATAATTCCACACCCATGCCATTGTCAGATGGTTCATAAGCTGCTTACCCATCCTCTGCTGTGATTTTTTTTTTTTTGAGATGGAGTTTCACTGTGTCACCCAGGCTGGAGTGCAGTGTTGCAATCTCGGCTCATTGTAACTTCTGCCTCCTGAGTTCAAGCATTTCTCCTGCCTCAGCCTCCCAAGTAACTGGGATTACAGATGTACACCACCAAGCCTGGGTAATTTGGGTATTGTTAATAGAGATGGGGTTTCACCATATTGGCCAGGTTGGTCTCGAACTCCTGACCTCAGGTGATCTGCCCGCCTCAGCCTCCCAAACTGCTGAGATTGCAGGCATGAGTCCCCGTGCCCGGCCCGCTGCTGTGATTTCTCCTTCCTCACACTCATTTAAAAGATCCAGACAAAGCCAGGTAAAGGGATTTTCTTCCCTGTAGGCCTTCTGCCTCTGGCTCTTGCCCAGCTTAGGAGGGGACGGCATGACCTCATCACATCATCCCCATTTTGCAGTGGTGCCTCCTGACTCCACTTTTATATTTGAAATCATTGGTGGCAAGAACAGCCAAGCAGCACTGTCCCGTCTCATGTGGAGCACTGAGAAATGCTCCAAGGCACATTCATTCATATGACATGGTGTCAGATATGCAAATCAGATACGCAAACATACTTTATTCCTGTCTCATCACCTAAGGGGCAGAGGACGCCTGTGGGCTGCAGTGGGGATGCCTCGATGTCTGTTAGCACCGTCCACAGCTGAAGGAAGTGAAGTCGCACCAGAGCCACTTGCTCCACGGGCCTGGCCGAGGGTGCACGGGTTCTCCTGCCTCTGCCCGGCCCCCGCAGCCTGTTCACCCTCAGGCCCTCCACGTCCCCCCTGCTAACGCCTCTCCCTTTGTGTTGTCACTAGTTCTGAGCATCGGCGAAGGGGGCTTCTGGGAAGGCAGCGCCCGCGGCCACATCGGATGGTTTCCAGCGGAATGCGTGGAGGAGGTCCAGTGTAAGCCCAGGGACAGCCAGGCAGGTAAGGCGGGCACTCGCGGCTGCCCACCCTCAGTCCTGCGGCCCATCTGAGGCCTGTGGTCATTGTTGCCCGTGGCAAGCTTTGGCCGTTGTGTCATGGAGGAAGGCTGAGTTGCAAATTCATGACTTTCTCGATCTTTGGAAGCAGGTTGGTCGCTTCCATTGCTCTGGGCCTCATCCAAACCAGAAATTCCTTACAAGATGGTGTGGAAGCTTTTAGTAAAAGGCTGCTCAGTACACATCCCAGAAAACTTGGACCGTATGTTCTAGCCGTCAGAGAAAGACTTTTGAGGGTTGATTAGATTTCTTTTTCAATCTCTTCTATCGATGGCGTAAAACAGGCAGCTCCCACGTGCAGGCCAGACGCTCCCGTGCCGCCCTGAGAACACACAGCGAACGCCTCCGTAAAAACTGCTCGAAAGAGTTCAGTGTTCTGACGGGAAGCCATTCCAGCTTCTCTTAGAACCTCCAGATATAGCACTTACTGAAAATCGTTTCAAAATCGATTGCCAAGAGATTGAATTGATTAACATGTGAAAAGGAGACCACTTATATAAAATGGTACCAAGAGAGCGTGTGTGTGTCTCTGTGTGTGTATATATATATATATGCCTGAGAGTTGGGGAAAATGGAAGCCTTAAGTGTGATAGAAGAAGAAAAGCAGTTCACGTGTGAATAGCCTCTGGCTTTTTGTAGAGTCCCAGGCCCACAGCACATGTGTCAGGAGCAGCCACGGACGCTACGGCCACCGACCTTGCACACCTTCTTGTGCGGAGCCTGCCGCCTCTGAGCCCTGCCCAAATGTCCCCTTTGCCCTGTTTTTGATGTTCCTCGTCTAGGGGCTCGCGAGGTAGCCCCCGCCACCTGATCCCATCTGCCGGGGCCTGCCAGGCCCTACAAACACATGCTCTGGAAAGCAAGGAGGAGTCTGTCCTGGGCCTGGCTGGCTTTGCAGTCTCCAGCAGGGAGGCTCAGCAGGTTTCTTTCTGAGATCTTGGCTTCAACAGGGGCTCAGTTCGTGCAGCAGCTTCCTTGCCGATGAGTCCCTGCTCAGGCTTAGACACCAGACGGTATTGGGGGTATCGAGGTAAGACATGCTCCAAACTTAACCACGAAGGAGAAACTGGGAATGTACTCTGCTCGGAAGGCGGCCGGGTGGGAGGGAGTGTGTTTTTCTGGATGATGGTGGTGATGACGATGTTCCCCACAAAGCTGGTCTTCCCAAGAGTGTGGTCTTTCCCTGTCGTGTGTGCCACACAGCTAGTACCCAAAAGCAAAGATGAGCCTCAGGCAGCACAGGCTCTATTTGATGGCCATGGAACCAAGAAGCAGGAGCTTGGCTCACCAGTCAGTTTCTCAGCTCCTGAGGGCTGGCAGGTCACAGAGACCGGGCCTCTGTAATGAAGGGATTGGGCTTTAAATCAAGGGGAGGAATATTCATGTCTTCTCTGGAAATGGGCAGAGAACTTCTCAGAACCGGCGTGTCGCCTTCCCTTTTGTCCATTTATGGTTTCTTTCTGTTGTTGTCATGGTGATTGTCAACTGTCCTAGTGCCGGTGGGAGTTTCATCTAGCGTGGAAATTACATTGTGATGAGGTTAGAGGTTCTTGGGAAGCCAAGTGAGCTGCCATCTTGGATCCCGTAGTCTTAACCTTTTTGGTCACAAAGGGAAACTTGTGATCCCAGGCATCCTGGTGCCTCAAGATAAGCAGAGTCGAGGCAGGTTGCAATTCACCTAGACCACAAAAGCTTTACAATGGGCAGCAATCACACTGAGCCCTGACACAGGCTGGACCTCCAAGCCCTGCCCCTGCCCATCCACCCTGGTCCACGCCCACCGTCTTCTGCAGGCAGCCTGCCCCTGCCTCACTTATCTGAGAAGAGCCAAGCTCAGGAGCTCAGCTGGCCCCCGAGGTTGCTCAGTGCCTTCATTCTCCCTGTCCTCCGGTCCTCCTCTTCCTGAGCAGCTACCACCCCTCCCTTTCCCGGCACTCACCTCCAGAGCTGGCCACCCTCCCTCCATTCTCTGGTTGGAAGGACTCGGCTGTGCAGGCACCAGGCTTTGCTGGCTAATGCCACACCTGGATGGGGCAGTGCTGGAGGGCCACACAGGTGGGTCATTTGAGCTTCCTGCTCTCTCCATCCTCCAGAGAATAGAGGCTTCCTGGATAGTGTGCAAGAGGAAGCAGGGCAGCTGGAGCAACCTGCCCTCCTCCCTCCTGTGGGCTTTTCCTGCCCTCCTGCCAGCCTCGCCGTGTGTGTCCTGGATGAGAATGAAGAGCTTTCCCCGGCCTCACTGGCAGGGTCCACACCCAGGGTAGGTGGGCGAGGTGGAGTCTGCCAAAGACGCACGTCCCATGGAGGCAGCTTCCAGAGGGGTGGTGGTTTGTGTTTGTGTTCACCATGGGAGGAGGTTGTTCGGGTTTTGAGAAGCGTGATCTTGCTCTGGCTCACACTCCCGGGGTGATGTCCTTGATAAAACCGTATTTTCTACCTGGGCTGATGCAGGTGTGAGTCTCACTGGGCCAAGTCAGGGCGTCAGCAGGCCTGCATTCCTTTCTGGACTCTAGGGGAGAATTTGTTTCCTTGTCTTTCCAGCATCCTTGGCCTCATGACCCCTTCCTCCATCTCCCAAGCCAGCAACTGTAGGTAGGGTCCTTCTTCCATTGTATCTCCCCAAACCTCCCTTCTGCCTCCTCTTCTTCCCCTTTTAAGAACCTGTGTGATTATGGCCGGGCACAGTGGCTCACACCTGCAATCCCAGCACTTTGGGAGGCTGAGCTGGGTGGATCGCTTGAGGTCAGGAGTTCGAGACCAGCCTGTCCAATATGGCGAAACCCCATCTCTACTAAAAATGCAGAAATTAGCTGGACATAGTGGCGGTCACCTGTAATCCCAGCTACTCAGGAGGCTGAGGCAGGAAAATCACTTGAACCCGGGAGGCAGAGGTTGCAGTGAGCCGAGATCGCACCACTGCACTCCAGCCGGGGCAACAGAGCAAGACTCCATCTCAAAAAGAAAAGAAAACCTGTGTGATTAGATGGGCCCATCTTGCTAATCCAGGTCAAGTAAACTGAATGGGTAGGCTTAATTCTGCCTGAAACCTTAATTTCCTTTTGCCTTAAGAGAACATATTCATAGGTTCCAGGGATTAAGACCTGGGCATCCTTGGAAGGAGCCATCTTTCTCCCTAACACGGATGGCAAAAATGACCTCAGAACTCTAACACAAAGGCTGTCGGTCAGGCGAAGAAGGCATCCCTGTGACCTGTGGTAGAGCGAGGTGCACCAAGATCACAGCACAGAGGAGTCAAAAAGAGTGGGGAGGATTCCACAGTGGTTCCTGCTGGGTTCTGTTTGCCCTTGGGCGTTCTAAGATCGTGACTTCGCACCTTCTTTTGTATTATCTTCTTTTATAGAGGTGTGATTTACATACTGGAAAACACACAGATTACAAGAAAAATCTAGTTCAATGCATTTTGACAAATGTATATACCCGTGTCTCCAACTGCAAATAAGGTATTAAACCTTCCCTTCACAGGCCAGGTGCAGGGGCTCACACCTGTCATCCCAGCACTTTTGGAGGCTGGGACCATTTGAGGTCAGGGGTTCGAGACCAGCCTGGCCAACATGGTGAAACCCCATCGCTACTAAAAGTACAAAACATTATCTGGGCATGGTGGCATGCACCTGTAATACCAGCTACTCAGGAGGCTGAGGCAGGAGAATCGCTTAAACCTGGGAGGTGGAGGTTGCAGTGAGCCGAGGTCACACCATTGCACTCCAGCCTGGGTGACAAGAGCAGAACTCCATCTCAAAAAATATATAAGATGATAATTTTAAAAACACCTTTCCTTCACCCCAGGAAGTGATCTCAGGCTGTCTTCCAGCCGTCCCTCCCCATCCCACACCAGAAGAAAGCACAGTTCTGATTTCTGTCACTTTAGACCAGTTTTGCCTGTCAGTGGATTTCATGTAGATGGGAGCATGCAACTCTTGGGCCCAACTTCTTTCCCTCAGCCTAAGGCCTGTGATATCAGCTGTGTTTTGCAGGACTCAGTGGTTTATACATTCTTTTTTTTTTTTTTTATGAGACAGAGCCTCATTCTGTCGCCCAGGCTGGATTGCAGTGGTACCATCTCAGCTCACTGCAACTTCCAACTCCAGGGTTCAAGTGATTCTCATGCCTCAGCCTATCTAGCAGCTGTGATTACAGGCTCCCACCACACCTGGCTAATTTTTGTATTTTTAGTAGGGACAGGATTTCACTCTGTTGGCCAGGCTGGTCTCGAACTCCTGACCTCAAGTGATCCGCCTGCCTCAGCCTCCCAAAGTGCTGGGATTACAGGCATGAGTCACTGTGCCCAGACAGCAGTTTATACACGTTTATTGCTGGGTAGTGTTCTAGGATGTATTTATACCACAGTTTGATCATTCTCCTGATGATGGGCATGTGGCTGGCTTCTCAGTTTTGGCTAATATGAATGAACCTGCTAAAAAAGGTTTTGTTTGAGTCTTTCTGCAGACATACATTTTTATCTCTCTAGGTAGAAAACTGCTGGGTTGTATGATAATGTTTCGATTTTGTAAGAAACTACCACACAGTTCTCCAAAGTGCTGTCTCATTTTATTCTTCTACCAATAGTGTGTGAGAGTTTCGGTTGCTCCACTTTGTCATCAACATTTGGCAGTATTGGTCTGTCTAACTTCTGCTGTTCTAGTGGATATGAAATGATATCTTATTGTGGGTATAATCTGCATTTTTGTGGTGATGATGATTAAGCGTCTCTAGGTGTGCTCATTCGCTCTACGTAGCGAGTCTTTGGTCCATTTTTAATGCTTCATCTTTTCCTTATTGGTTTGTAGGAGTTATTTATATATTCTGCTTATCAATCCTTTGTCAAATATGTGTTGCACACATTTTTCCCAGTCTGTGACTTGCCTTTTCATGTTGTAACTGCAGTCATCTCTCAATATACATAGGGATTGGTTCCAGGACACCACGCCCTCACACCATATACCAAATCCACCTCAAGTCCCACAGTCAGCTCCATAGAACCTGTGTATGTGAAGTCAGCCCTCTGTATATACAGGTTTTATACCACATGAATATTGTGTTTTCAATCTACATTTAGTTGAAAAATCCACTTGTAAGTTAAACCCATGCAGTTCAAACCCATGTTGTTTAAGGGTCAACTCTATGTCTTTTAATGAGTAGAAGGGTTTTTAAAATTCTGAATCTAGTTCAAATTATCCTTTTTTCCCTTTGCGTTAATGCTTTTTGTCACTTTTTTTTTTATCATAGTCTTGCTCTGTCATCTGGGTGGGAATGCAGTGGTGCCATCACAGCACATTGCATGCCTTGACTTCCCAGGCTCAAACGATTCTGCTGCCTCATTTTAAAATTTATTGTATTATTATATTTTTTTTGTAGAGACAAGGTCTCACTTCGTTGCCCAGACTGGTCTTGAGCTCCTGAGTGCAAGCGACCCTCCTGCCTCAGCTTCCCAAAGTGCTGGGATTGCAGGTGTGAGCCACTGTGCCTGGCCCTTTCTGTAGCTTTTTTTGATGTTGAAAATTAGGAGACTTTGAATATACATAGAATCCGGAAGATGGTACAAAATGCTTTTTAGATGTTCCCATCCAGCAGGGTCCTTCTATGCAGTCAGCTTTGCCTGCACCCTTGGAAGCTGTTTCTCTTTTATGGAGCACCACTACTTTGTGTTGTAAAATGAACATTTAGTTAGTAAATCCCATTCACGAACATTAAATAGTGAGTGACTCACAGAATGAACAACTCAGTGAAGAAGTGGCTGCTCAGGACCCAGTGAATTCTCATCGCCTGATGACAGTCACCGGAGGCTAGGGATAACGAACAGCAAAATCATATGGTGATCCTGGCTGGTTGATTGGTTGATTGATTGGCTGGCTGGCTGGTTGATTGGTTGATTGGTTAGTTGGTTGATTATTAGATGGCTTGTTGGCTGGCTGGCTGACTTGTTGCCTGGCTGGCTGGTTGGTTGGTTGATTGGCTGGCTGGCTGGTTGATTGGTTGATTATTAGCTGGCTTGTTGGCTGGCTGGCTGGCTGGCTGGCTGGTTGGCTGGCTGGTTAATTGATTAGCTGTCTGGATGACTAATTGGTTGGTTGGTTGGTTAGCTGGCTGTCTGGCTGGTTTTGGTTGGTTGGTTGGTTGATTAACTGGTTGGTTGGCTGACTGACTGGATGGTTCGTTGTTTGGTTGGTTAGCTGGCTGGCTGGTTGGTGGGCTGGTTGGATGGATGGATGGATGGATGGATGGTTGATTGGTTGGTCAAATGATACAAGTTCAGCTCATTTCCACTAATAGTTTTGTACTTTTGCCTTCAAGATATGATGGGCTTACTCACCTGAACCTTAGTTGTGATTTCTTAGGGCAGTATGTTTATGGGACTTCGTGGTTTCCGGTGGGCTTTCCTGCTCACTGTCTCATCCAGCCTTGTGGAATAAGCAGGGCAGGAATCCAGGAATCATCACCCACATTGTACCCATGAGCATCCCCATCTTAGCACATTGGAGCGCACAGACAGGAAATTACTGGGCTGGGACTATGGCCCATTATTTGTGACTTCTAATGCTTGAGCTGTGACCTGTACCTGCATCAGAGCAGTGTCCCTCATGCAGCGATCAAGGTGGTCATCCTGGTGTGTGACTGCTGGTGATTAGTCTTCCTGCACATTCCCCTGAAGCAATGGAGACGCAGAAGCAGATCCAGGTCTCTTCTCAGCTCAACTGTCTCTGGCTGGCTCTGAGTAGACTTCTTTATCTGAAATGTGAAGGCTGGAGATGATGAGTGTGAAGGGTTGGGGGAAAGCTTATGATTGTAGCTTTCTTGTTTCTGTGCATAAGAGACAGAGGCATGCCTAGATTTATAAAATCTCACCTCATTGCATGCATCAGCCCGGAGACCTGAGAGCAAAGTGCCACATGTGACTATGTTGTTATACGCAGGGGAGAGGCTTCTTGGGCGATTGTGCTCTGGAAAGGTGCTGTTTAATTACATGCATGTCTGCACCCCATCCTGCTGGCGTTTAGGCTCCCTGAGGGCAGGGACAGCATCTTGCTGTTCTGTGCCCTGCACGGTGCCTATCCAGTACAGAGTGCATGTCAGTTGCCCCACCGTGTTTGTGGAAAGCAGGTTGGGTGGCGTTGCACTTGATCAGTCAGGAGATGGAAGGTCTGGCTTTTGTCTAGACTCTGAAGCTTTCCACCTGTATGTAGTAGGTAGCACCATGTTAGCCGCTACAACAAGTGAACCCACAACTTCAGTGGCTTAATGGAGTGCAGGATTTTTCATGCCCAGTAGCCACCCCAGTGTGGTCTCTTCTGGTCAGGAGGCAGGATGATTTTCTCCACAATGTGACCAAGCAGTCCAGGCCCTTCCATTGGGTGGCCTGGTCATCCTCGAGGGTCTTAGGGTCCCCTGCCTCCCGCCTGCAGAGATGGGGAGAGAGAATGGAGAAATGCTGCCCTCTTGTGTGAGGCTCTGGCACAGTATGGACACGCATCACTGCCCGTGACACCCCGTGGAGGGGACCTGGTTGCTGCAAATGCTGAGCCCTGTGGTCCCAGGCAAGGAGCCACCTGCTGCTGACTATTTGAGTCAAGTTTCAGAGAAACCTCAATTTTGCTCTTGAGGACTTTGATTGGAGGAGGCCCACCCACATTACTGAGAAAAATCTTGACTTTGAGCCAACAGACTGTAAATGTTAACCACATCTACAAAATACCCTCCCAGCAACACCTCAGTTACTGCTTGGCTGCCTAACTGAGTGCCGTAGCCTGGTCAGGTTGGCCCATAAAGCTGACCCTCTTGGGGCCAGACATGCACCCTGGATGGAGGGACAGTACCCACCTCCCCTGCTGGAGACCTTGACTGCCTTCTGCACTTCCGAGGCATTGATTTCCTCATCTGTGAATTCAGGCTGCTGGATTGTAGAGTGACTTGATCCTTCCTCCTTAGAATGCTACGAAGTTTTTTGAGGTAGAATTTCACTCTTGTTGTCCAGGCTGGAGTTCAACAGTGTGATCTTGACTCACTGAAACCCCCACCACCTGGGTTGAAGTGATTCTCCTGCCTCAGCCTCCCAATTAGCTGGGGTTACAGGCATGTGCCACCACACTCAGCTAATTTTGTATTTTTAGTAGAGATGGGGTTTCTCCATTTTGGTCAGGCTGGTCTCAAACTCCCGACCTCAGGTGATCCTCCCACCTCAGCCTCCCAAAGTGCTGGAATTACAGACATAAGCCACTGTGCCTGGCCAGAATTCTACAAATTGAAATCAGGGCTGCCCTTGATGATGTATCTTGACTAAGAAACAAAATATTTCTAGAGTCATCAGTTGGCACCCATGGATGAGGCAGTTTGTGAAAAATGAATGCAGTGCATGTCCATGCAGTTTTCAGTGACACATCTGATGTGTACATGGAAACTGTCAGTCCAGGGCTCTCTGTTTATCCCTGAGAAAATGACACAAGGCCAAGCGGCACTGGAGCGGATCGTATTTTAGTTGCTGAAACAAAGGACCTGAGTGTCAGTGAGCACCATTCATGCAGAACAAGATGAGAAAATGGGTATGGTGAGTCAGCCCTGCTCATCCCCGTTTCCATCCTCCAGAGACAGGTAGGATCTGGTCACCCGAAAGCCACTGAGGTGGGAGTGGTGGCCTCACCACCAGGCAGCTCAGACCAGGCTGTAAGACGCCACATTCTCAACTCCTGCCTCACTGCTGGACAGCCCAGTGTCGTTTCGGTGTGTCCTGCGCCATATGCACTGCCAGAGCCTGTTGGAGTCGGGATCCTCAGTCAGCTGCAGAGACTAGTGAGGAAGTGATTTCATGGGATTCTCTGCAGAATGGGCTTCCAGAATCTTCTGGCTGACTCTCTGGTGCAGGGCTCTCGACTGGGTAGAGGATGTGAGTGTAGGCTGGGATTAGTCGTGCCTTCCCTTGACCGGCCACTCTTGTGGGATAAGCCTGTGTTTAAGAATAGTCCCCGTGGCTCTCTAGAAGTTTCTAGAAGCTAGCCATAAGCACAGGGTCTAGATCAGAAAGTCAGAGCTCTGACCAGGAAACAGATGTGGTTTGTAATGTGTCCTTTGTTGGTTTGTTTTATATTATTTGTTTTGTTTTGTTTTTTTGAGATGGAGTTTTGCTCTTGTTGCCCAGGCTGGAGTGCAGTGGTACGATCTTGGCCCACTGCAACCTCCGCTTCCCGGGTTCAAGCAATTGTCCTGCCTCAGCCTCCCTAGTAGCTGGTATTACAGGTGCCCACCACCACGCCCAGCTAATTTCTTGTATTTTTAAGTAGAGACACGGTTTCACTATGTTGTCCAGACTAATCTCAAACTCCTGACCTCAGGTGATCCACCCACCTTGGCCTCCCAAACTGCTGGGGTTACAGGCATGAGCCACTGCGCCTGGTCCCTTTCTACTTTTTCGTGGCACTCAACTGAGAAGAGAGAGGACCTCATTTGAACCTCCTACTCGCCCTTTATGAGCGGTGCCTTTATGATCTCTGCTTATTCATAAGGAAACACACATTGTGTATGTGTCCAGGTAAGATGTGTACCAGGCTGTCCGGATTCCCAGGCTCTCTTCCTGTGGACTGTTTCCGTTCAGAATCCCTGCTGTGAACTCTCCTTTCCAGCCACTCTCTAATTTACCAGCGTGGGGGCCCCCTTCCAGGAGTGTCTTACAGCATAGCATTTCCGTTTGCCCTGAGAAGTATCTCCACACTGTCACCAGTCCCACACCCCTGGGCTAATGGCCACGATGTTCTCAGATCTCTCTTTCAGACTGTGTGGACCCGACAGGGTGGCAGTGAAGCTGGCATGGGTTTCCTCCTCCCAGAAATCATCCTGAGCGCAGTGCATTGTTCCTCTGTCATCTGAAGCCACACCTGGAGCCATCCCTCCTGTCTCCTGTAGGACACCCTGTGTTTCAGGGTTTCAGGACACACTTGGAGGTTAAATCTCCTTTTCCCAAATCCAACCCTTGGGTCAGGGCTGGGCAGGAGAAGGATGGGGACCTCCTGGTTTTGCCGACTGTTTTGTGACTGCAGCAGTCCCCCATTACCTTCGGGGGATGTGTCCCAAGACCCCCGGTGGGTGCCTGAAACAGGGAAAGCACTGAACCCTGAACAGCACACACGCTGTTTCTGCTCTGATGACAGAGCCGGCTGCTAAGTAACTAACCAGTGGGTGGTGAGGACAGCAGGAGTGCGCTGGACAAAGGGATGAGTCCCCTCCCCCGGGCGGACCGGCACATGGTATCGCACTACTCAGAATGGCGTCCAATTGAAAACTTTTCAACTGTCTATTTCTGGACTTTTCTGTTTAGTGTTTTCAGACTTCAGCTAACTGTGAGTGATTAAAACCTCAGAAAGTGGAAACCTTCGGTAAAGGGGACTGCTGGAGTTATAAGTGACTTGGGGCTAGTGTCCTTTGATTTTCTTGTCTGTGGCCATTGATAGGAAGAGGACATAATGAGAAGAGTCCTCATCCATGATGGCCCTGGGCGGGGGACCCGTCCTCTTGGCGGCCACGCCTCACTGTTCGACACTAGATCGGCCTCTGGGATGCACCTGCTCTCCCTCGGGAGCCATATCAAGTGCACTGGAATCAGTCATGTTCTCCCATCCTGCAGGCCACGTGATGTTATCATTCCAGCCCTTTCAGAGCACACAGTTCCAAACCTTGTCCCTGAAGTGGCATCCCCTCACCTCTCATTTGATGTTTACAGGTAACTCCTGTGATCCTCAGAGTAAACTTGGGAGGGGGGAAATGCAGTGATGTTAGTCCATTTTAGATAGGAGGTCAGAGATGGTGAGTGACTTGCTCAGAAGCATGGCTGGCCAACCCAGAACCTGAACATACATACATCTGTGCTGACCCCTGTTCCCTTCACCCACCAGGCTGGAGCATTCCCAGGGTCAGCCACCCTCTGAGATGTTAAGGTTTTGTGGCCTTGGAGTCAGGAACCAAGGGGGGTGATGGTGGTGGTAGTGATGATAAGTGGTTGATGGCAGCCGTGGTGACTGTGGTGATGGTGGTGTGGTGGTGATGGTGATGATGGTGCTGATGCTGGGGGTGGTAGTGAAGACAGTGGTGATGCTGTTTTCATTGGTGATGATGGTGATGATGGTGGCTATACTGTTGATGGTGGTGGTCATGGTGATGATAGTGGTGATGCTATTTTTGTTGGTGGTGATGGTGCTGATGGTGATGATGGTGGTGGTGGTGGTGCCTGTGGTGATAATTCGGGTGATGCTGGTGATGGTGGTCATGGGGATGATAGTGGTGATGCTATTTTTGTTCATGGTGATGGTGCTGATGGTGGTGATGCTGGTGGTGGTAGTGCCTGTGGTGATGACTCTGGTGATGCTAGTTATGGTGGTCATGGGGATGATCGTGGTGATGCTCGTGGTGGTCATAGTGATGATGGTGGTGATGCTGGTGATGGTGATGATGGTAGTGGTAATTATAGTGATGGTGGTGGTGGTCATGGTGATATTGGTGGTGGTAATTATAGTGATGGTGGTGGTGGTGGTCATGGTGATGGTGGTGATACTGGTGGTGGTAATTGTGATGATGGTGGTGATGGTGGTGATACTGGTGGTGGTCATGGTGATGGTAGTGATACTGGTGGTGGTAGTCATTGCGATGATGGTGGTGATGGTGGTGGTGGTCATGGTGACGGTGGTGATACTGGTGGTGGTGGTCATTGTGATGATGGTGGTGGTGGTCATGGTGATGGTGGTGATACTGGTGGTGGTGGTCATTGTGATGATGGTGGTGATGGTGGTGGTGGTCACGGTGATGGTGGTGATACTGGTGGTGGTCACGGTGATGATAGTGATACTGGTGGTGGTGGTCATTGCGACGATGGTGCTGATGGTGGTGGTGGTCATGGTGATGGTGGTGATACTGGTGGTGGTGGTCATGGTGATGATGGTGGTGATGGTGGTGGTAGTGGTCATGGTGATGGTAGTGATACTGGTGGTGGTCATTGCGATGATGGTGGTGATGGTGGTGGTGGTCATGGTGATGGTGGTGATGGTGGTGATGGTGGTGGTGGTCATGGTGATGGTGGTGATACTGGTGGTGGTCATGGTGATGATAGTGATACTGGTGGTGGTGGTCATTGTGATGGTGGTGGTGGTCATGGTGATGGTGGTGATACTGGTGGTGGTGGTCATTGTGATGATGGTGGTGATGGTGGTGGTGGTGGTCATGGTAATGACAGTAGTGATGCTGTTTTTGTTGGTGATGATAGTAGTGATTCTATTGATGTGGTAGTCATGGTGATTGATGGTGGTGGTGATGCTAGCAGCAGTAATGCTGGTGGTGATACCACTGGTGGTGATGGTGACCGAGGTTTTGAGATGATAAAGGGATGATGCTAGTCAGGTGTGACACTCCAGCTTGGTGAACGCTACTGCTCTGGCCATGGGCAAATATTCTTCCTTATCCTAGCCCTGTGCAGCCTTCTCTTCCTTTGGAGGAAGCTCCCGGCTTGCCTCTTCTAGTTTCTGAAATTCCATTTCATTCCTCACAACCCCTCTTGGTGTAGAGGAATCAACACCACACTGGGTGCCCTTGAGAAAACTCATTTTACCCATGTGTTTCAGCTTCCTCATCTGTGAGTTGGATTTATATGCCCTGCAGACATGCCCTGCAGGGTTGTTACAAGGGCTCACAGAGAATGCAAAGGTATCAAAGTCCATATGCAGAGAAGAGTTGTTACCGGTGGCCCTGATGGAATGGGCTTCCTCATAGTAATACCGGGAACACCAGCACTGCCAAGGCTCTGGCCATGCGGGTCACCCTGGCTAGCAGTGGCAGGTCACTGTCACTCCTGCTCTGCCCTCACTTCCACCCAGCCCCGGCCCATCGGCTGCCCTGCTTTGTGGGGCTCGGTCTAATAGACTGCCCCACCCCCAGCTCCACTGTAAAAAGAGTCCAGGCCAGAGACAGCCCAGGGTGGCTGCACAGGAGAGAGGCACAGAAGCAAAGGGCAGACGCAAAGGTCGTAAGTCCACTGTATTGCCCCGTCACTGATGAGCCCTGGGCTGCCCAGGCCAGCTGTGTTTCTACTTGAAAGTTACTCCTGGTGTTTGTTGCAAACTCTAGCAGGATCCCACTTACTCTGAGGAGACTCAGGCTGCGGTGTGGGAACCTCTACATGGCTGGAGGTCTGGGCCAGCCCCATCTGCACATAGCAGGTAGGATGCCAGCCCATCAGTGGGCCCAGGTGTCCACCCTCAGCTAATAGCAGAACCCCTCCTCTTTGAGCCCCTGCTTAGAAACCAAACAGTCCTTGAAGCAGACAGGGTGTCCCCACGTCCACTCCCTCAGTCTGGTGAAAATTAATCTCAGCTTAGGTTTTGGCAGCCTGGTGCCCGAGGGAGGCGGGGAATGATGCCCAAGGCCACTGTTGCCTCTCTAGTTTTGTTACTGCGCCCCCTGTCCTGGATCATGTGAGCCCCCAGAAGGTGTGGCGGGGTGGAGCATCACCTGCAAGCCTGAGACCTATGGCATCTCAGGCCACCTGGAACGCCCTTTAGAGACCTCCCTTCACCCCACTGACAGGTCCTGCCCAGCCCCTGGGAGGTGCTGGTGAGACAGAGATAGTGGCATGCATGGGGGACAGACTCGTCTCCCTGCAACGGGCAGGCTGCCTCTGCTCCACTGAGCGGGCGATGGAGCTTGGCAGGGTGTGGGGAGCAGGGCCAGCTGGCAAGAAAGAAGGAGAGAAGAGACTTTGGCGAGATAAGAGTTAGGTGAGGGGACAAACCAGCCACACTGGACAGGAGAGCTTTGGGGGGCGTCTGGAGCATGCAGGTTTAAAGCTGAGATCTGCTCTGATGAATAGGGGTTCCTCCCCCTCGGGTCACTTCAACACTTTTAGCAGCAAACCTCATGCTTCCTCAAGCCTGGGGATATGATGCTGGGGGGACAATGGCAGGGAGGGCCCAGGCACCCCAAGAGGTCTGTCTTATGTAGCGTGCAGTCTCCTGTCCCCCCTGGCCACACCCATCGGACCCACAGCCTGGGTCCTCCCGGAGGCTCACAGGCTACCCAGAAATGAGGTCTGTGCAGGGTGGAGGCATCCTACGGGCCTGGCAGCTGCGGACACAGGTCCCAGGATGCCCCATGGAAACCCACACACCCTCTGCAGGTGGCCCTCCTGGGAAGCCACCACTTGTGCTCAGGACCCAGGACCAAAAGCTGCACTTGCTGCCTCGTGTCCCTGGCCCTGACAACTCAGCCTGCAAGTGACCACCTGTGGCTTCCCGTGTCCATGGATGGGAGGCAGGACTGCAGCCCACAACACGGGAAGGGCTCTTAGCAGTCAGGGTTGGAGCGTGGGCCCTGGCCCCAGGGCTGAAGGACTCTGGGCAGAGGCCCCGACATTCACCTAGATGGGGAAGGCAGAGGAGTCCTGACTTCCCCATCCATCTAGCATCTCCCTGGGCCCCAGCCCCAGGCTCCCGTGGGGAGCAGACACCGCTTTCAGCCCATGCCACAGAGGGGAACTGTGACGTCTGGGGGGACATTCCATCACTGGTCATTGGCAAATGCAGATCAGAACACAGGGTTTCTATGGCCAGGCATGATGGCTCACACCTGTAATCCTAACACTTTGGGAGGCAGAGGCTGGCAGATCATCTGAGAGGTCAGGAGTTCGAGACTGGCCTGGCTAGCACCTGTAATCCCAGCTACTCAGGAGGTTGAGGCATGAGAATCACTTGAACCCAGGAGGCAGAGGTTGCAGTGAGCCAAGATTGCACCACTGCACTTCACCAACATGGTGAAACCCTGTTTCTACTAAAAATACAAAAACTAGCCAGGTATGGTGGCACACACCCATAGTCCCAGCTACTCAGGAGGCTGAGGCATGATAATCACTTGAACGCAGGAGCCAGAGGTCACAGTGAGCTGAGATCCTGCCACTGCTCTCCAGCCTGGGTGACAGAAAGAGACTGTGTCTCAAAAAGAAAAAAAAGAATTCAGGGGTTTCTAGGTGTTCTCCTGAGGCCTCTTTGTGCCAAGCGAGACTCTGGCTGGGTGAACAGGGTGCCCAGCTTCTTCCTACAGCACCCAAAACATCTCGCCTTTGCCCTGGAGACACCCCTGGTCACTTGTTCCCACTCTCAGTCTGTCCCCAGTGGCCCCTGCCCTGTGTATCCCACCCCCTGGGTCTGTGTCACCTCCACGGCTCACACAGCGGCTCCCCAGGGCAGGTGTCCAGGAGATGCCCTTGCAGGTCAGACCCGGAATCCAGCGTTTCCTTCACTCTCTCCTCTCCGAACCTTCCGAAGAGATGGGAGGATTCTGTTTGGTGCCTGTGTGATGCTTTTATTTTTAATTTTTCTGTGTGGCATGTAGCAAGCATACAGAGACGTTCACAGAACAACTGCAGGTCCAGTGGGCAGTTATGAAACAAACCCCATGGACCAAGCACCCCCAACCCTGCCCCAGTCGCCCCCTCTGCCTCCGCAGCTTCCTCCCCAGGAGGACGGTCTCTGCCTAGGGCTGGTCTCGCCCAGTCGCTTCCTAATTTTATTACTAGTCCCAGACTCTTATTGTGCAGCCCCAAACGGTGTAGTGGGACTTTGCCCCCTCATGAGCCTTGTGGAGATGGGATTGGCGTGTGCCGTGCTGTGCTGGCTTCTCCCCCAACAGCTGTCCCTGGTATCTAGGCTATGCGAGTAGATCTAGGTCACCCGTTCTCGCTGTAAGGTCGTTCACTGGGGTTTTGTCCCTCTGTCCCGCCGTGGGCAGTCCTAGGCCACTTGCTGTGGGAGTCCCTACTCTTGTGTCTCAGTGTAAATATGGGTACCCTTCCATCGCCTGTACCCCAGGGGTGACCGTGGTCAGGGCGGGCACGTCCTGTGCTTTTCTGAATTCTCCAACCCTGCCCTGCATGGTGGATGTTTTCATCAGCCCAGGCTGCTGTAATGGAAGACTGATGGCTG
The DNA here is from genome assembly GCA_963573385.1 of Cacajao melanocephalus. Lineage (NCBI taxonomy): Eukaryota > Metazoa > Chordata > Mammalia > Primates > Pitheciidae > Cacajao > Cacajao melanocephalus. Next base: position 25,144 of record CAUYLG010049298.1, read on the forward strand.
GGGGGCTGAAATGCTGGTTCTGGAAGCTGGACAGTCAGAGATCAGCATGTAGCACGGCTGGTTCTGGGAGGGCCTCTTCCTGGCTTACAGGCAGCCTCTGTCTGTCACTGTCCTCACCTGCAGAGGGACAGAGACAAAGAGCACACTGTGCCGTCTCTTCTTAGGATGGCGGGAATCCCATCTTGGGGACCCCAGCTTCGTGACCTCATCTAAACCCATCACACCCCAAAGACCCCATCACACTGGGGGGCCGTGAATTCTGAGGCATCACAGACACTGAGTCTGTAAGAGTAATGGTGCCCACGTGCCGCCAGCTCACTCACTACTGGCAGGCCCTTCCGCCGCTGGCATGCCGCATGTGCCGTGACGAAGTGCTTGTGATTTCCGTTTGCAGTTCCCTTGTCAATTCTGAGGCCGATCCCCTTTTTGTGCATTTATTGGCTGGCTGTTTGTGTGTCATCTTTGGCCAAGTGCCAGTTCGAGTCTTCTGCCTGTTTTTCTTTAGGCTTGTCTGCTTTGTGTTGATTTGTGGTCAATCCTTGTATACTTCAGAGGCAAGACCTTGTCACTGATGCGGGTGTGCAGACTTCTGCTCCCACAGCGTGCTTGGTCTTCTTTTCAGGGGGCTGGGGACTCTTCCACACAGCTCTGGTGGTCCGTGGTCCTCTTTGTAACTTGGAGAAGGCAGGGCTGGCCCAGTGCCTCCCACAGATGGCAGTGCAGCTCGACCGGGACCCCATAGCTTGCTTTTCCCCCTTCTCGAATATGAAGGCTCCCTCCCATCTATGCCAGGGAGGATGGTTTTCCACTTGAAATGGTGACTTAAAGAACTGCTTTAAGGCCGGGTGCGGTGGCTCACGCCTATAATCCCAACACTTTGAGAGGCCAAGGTGGCAGATCACCCGGGATCAGGAGTTTGAGGCCATCCTGGCCAACGTGGTGAAACCTCATCGGTATTAAATGTTAGCCAGGCGTGGTGGCGGGCGCCTGTGATCCCAGCTACTCGGGAAGCTGAGGCAGGAGAATCGCTTGAACCCGGGAGGCAGAGGTTGCAGTGAGCTGAGATTGTGCCACTGCACTCCAGCCTGAGCAACGGAGAAGACTGTCTCTAAATAAACAAATAAATAAAAACTGAATAAATAGCAAGCTACTTCTAGAAATAAATGTGTAGGAATGACTGTTTGGAAAACTCTGCCCTGTGGCTTTGAGGATGACCAAGCAGTGGTCTCTTTCCCAGACAACTCCTTATCTTCAGGCTTTCAGAGATGCCTAGGGGCAGCTGCAGATGTTTGTGCCGGGGGTGGGGGGGGTACCCTGGGGCTCTCAGGGTCCTGGAGCACCCAGACAATAATCCCAACCCTGATTCCAACACCAGCCCCACCCCGGGAACTTCTCATGGTTTTCCTCCAATCTCCAAACTATCCTGTGCATTCAGTATCATCGTTCCTATTCTGCATGTAAGGCTGTGGGCCCAGGGAAATTAAGCAACTGGTCTGGGGTCTCACAGCCCTGCAAGTTTCAGCCTCAGGACTTACATGTGGATCACCTAACAAATGGAACCCCTCACTCCTTGAGCTCATAAACAGAGAACCGACCCAAAACACCATCCAGAGAAGGTGAGAAGCAAAAGGGATGATAGTTAATGCTTAATTCAGAATCTCTCTGATTTAGTAATGTGTAGATCACTGTTAAGAGGGAAATCTCCTGCATTAAAAAAAAAAGAAGAAAGAAAAGAAACCTATTGTGAAACAGAAGTTCTGTCTTTGAAAATGTGAATTACAGGCCAGGCGTGGTGACTCATGCCTGTAATCCCAGCTGTAATCCCAGTATTTTGGGAACCCAAGGCAGGTGGATCACCTGAGGTCAGGAATTTGAGACCAGCCTGGCCAACATGGTGAAACCTCATCTGTACTAAAAATACAAAAAATTAGCTGGGCATGGTGGCAGGCACCTGTAATCCCAGCTACTCAGGAGGCTGAGGCAGGAGAATTGCTTGAACTTGGAGGCGGAGGTTGCAGTGAGCCAAGATCATGCCACTGCACTCCAGCCTGGGCAACAGAGTGAGACTCCATCTCAAAAAAAAAAAGTAAAGAAAATGTGAATTACCAGGAAAAATGTTTTGTCTTTAAAGATAAGCATAGGGTCATGCATTTAGGTTATCATCTACATGGAAGCACCAAAAAAACAGACATGAGGTGCCCCTCAGATGACCTGGAGTTTCTGTACTCCAATTTGGGAAAACCCATTTAGAGCCAGGCCTTTCTTTTCCAGAGGAGGAATTCTGGGCTTCTGGTTACTGGGGATCAAATGCCTGGCTAATGGCAGAGCTGGTGTGGAGCCCTGGCATTAAACTCTGACCCAGGGCCTCTCCCTTCCCCTGTACCAACTCAGGGGCTGCTCTGGTCATTATTGCTTTTTAAATTGGAAATGACAAAACCCCAGGGCTCCCTCCAACCCCTGTCACCACAAAAGGAGTGTATTAGTGTACATAATTGAGAAGCCTAAGATTGCTGACATCAGGCATAGTTGGATCCAGCTGCTCAAGTGATGTCGCCAGGGAGCTCTCATTCCATCTCTCAGCCTGATTTCTCCATGAGGGCTTTATTCTCTGAGCGATTCCCTCTCAGGATGGTCCCTGGCAGCCCCAGGGCTTATGTCCTCATAGGTTCAAGTCCTGCAGAAAGACAGCGGCTCTGTGCTAGTAGCTTCTCAGCGAGAGTCTTCCAATGTGCCCTGATGGGACCGACCTGAACGATGCCCACGCCCACCCAGAGCCAGTCACTCTGACTAGGGGTGGGTACACCAGCAAGTGTGATTGGCCAGGTCTGGGTCAGGGGTGTAGGGAAGACGCCTACACCCCTGGGTGTCTGTAACCAGCAGAAGGAGGGGGCGGCAGGCAGGACCTCTGCAGCCCACAGTTACTGATGTGCCTTCAGCAAGGGAGGCAAAGCGCCTGGGCTCTTTGAAGATCAGAGGAGGACATTGCCGTGACCTACTTTCCCCGGGAGTCGGAGTGCCTTCCCAAGGACACAGAGGGGGTGGGAGTTGTCACCCCCATATCTGGGCGGCTCTGGTTGGAGCCATGGGGCAGGGCATGGTGGAGTCCTATTAAATAGAAGTGTCGTTCGTCGCAGTGTGCATAAAACATCAGCACACCCATGCTCGGTTCTTCCAAAATAGAATGTTTTTGTTATCTTTAGAGCATTTAAAAATACAGGCGAATGACTCTATTAGCACAATTGTAATCTAAAATATTAATAAGCCACAAAAGCCAGCTCCCAAAGAAGTTGCTAGCTGTTCCCTTGCAGAACGCAAAATGACTATGAGGACGCATTGTCCTGTCTGCTAATGATGATGTTTTTGTTAAATGACCGTGGCGGGCTCCTGCATCCCCCGCCCTTCCTGTCTCCTACGCCGCTTTATTAAAACTCACTCAGAGCCTCGTTGCCGTGGGGTGTGTGCCGTTGTCTGTTAGCAGCTGCTCTGTGTTTTAAATACCCGTTTCCATGCTCGGGCTCACCCTTAAAATAGAGTTCTGCCAGGTCTGTGTGTTGTTTCGAGTTTCTCTGGGAGGATCCAGTCTCTGGCTTTGCTGTGGGGCCCAGCCTTCCCCATCCCCTCCCAGCAGTGGTGGTGCCTGCTCTGGGTTACTATGGCAACGTGGTGATGCTGGGCACCAACCCTGTCCTTTCTTCCCCCGGCCCCTCCTGCCGCTACAGGATGTGGTGTCTGCAGAAAGTCACCCTGTACGCCGGCCACTGTGGGCAGAGGGCTCAGGAGGGAGGGGCAGTGGCACGGCTCGGACATTCATGGGGTTAGAAACATTTTCAGTGCTACACTGGGTTGTCGGTGTGGAGGGCAGTAGGCAGGGAAGAGCCTATATTAGTCAGCTTGGGCCGCCCTCCTGAAATACCACAGAATGGGCGGCTTAAGCAACAGAAATGTATTTTCTCCCAATTCTGGAGTCTAGAAGCTGTAGATCAAGGGCTAGCAGGGGAGGCTCCTGGTGAGGCCGCTCTTCCTGGCTTGCCGATGGCCGCCTTCTCGCTGTGTCCTCACAAGGCCTTGCCTTGTGCCTACACACCCCTGCTACCTCTTGCTCTTCTTGAGAATGCCAGTCCTCTCAGGTCAAGGCCATACCGGCCTTATACCTTCTTTTAATCTTGATTACCTCTCTAAATACAGTCACATGTATCCTGTCAGTTGTATCCTCCTGGCTCTTGGCTCTCGTGGAGGGTAGTAAGCCTTGATCAATTCACCCTACAAACAGGTGTTTACAAATTAATTAACCTCCAGGTCATTGCCTTAGGATGGGTGAATGGGTAGACGGATGCATGAGTGGGTGGGTGGGTAGATGAATGGATGGTTAAATGGATGGGTAGGTGGGTAGGTTGGAGGATGGATGGGTGGGTGAGTGGATGGATAAATGGGTTAGTAGGTGTGTGAATGGGTGGGTGGTTGTCTAAATGAATAGTTAGGTGGGTAGGTGGGAGGATGGGTGAGTGGGTGGATGGAAGGATGTGTGGGATGGATGGATGGATGGATGGATGAGTGGATGGGTGGGTGGATAAAGGATGCGTAGGTAGGAAGATAGATGGATGGGTGAATGGATGGGTGAGTGGGTGGATGGAAGCATGGATGGATGGATGGATGGATGAGAAGGTGTTCCAGAAGCCTGATGTTGTCATACCCTGAAAAGGTGGAAGGAGTGTTCCCAGTACATGCAGTGGCACCCCTGATGTGCCGTCTGTCACATGGGAACCTAGTGAGGACAGACCTGCGGTCTCTCGCTTGGCTCTGGGACACCAAGTCTGGGTCTGGTCAGCCAAGGCCGGGAACCCCCTTCTGGCCAAAGGCCACCCCCCACCAAACATGCCATGGCTCCTTTTGGGAAATGAAAGCTGTCATATGGTGCTCTGTTATTGAATGAAGATGTTGTTTTTGGCTCCTCTGAAATAGAGGATGGGAAACAGATTCAGGGATTATGAATAAACATTGGCTTATGGGGGCCGCATGCTGGTAACGATGAAACCTCCACATTTGCAGATTAAATTTAAGACACACAGATGTAGAGTGGATGTGTAAAGGGCAGGATCCTGCTCAAAGAAATCGTGTAACCAAGGGTAGCATCATGGGTGACACCCTGTAGCCCCCGTCCACAGTCAGGGTGTGCAACTCAGGAACACCGGGTCCACGAGGAAACTGTTTCTAGGAGACCTGGCATGGGAAGCCAAGAGGATACGGCAGGGGGTGGTGGCCTGGGCGCCGTCTGCAGATGTGGGGGCTACAGTCAACACTCATCTTCAGCAGATGCAACCTCCAGACACTTCAAAGTGGTTAACTGAATCAAAGCAAGTTGTAAAATAATTTTTTCTGTTTTTATTTATCTTATTGTATTTTAATTTTTATTATTATTATTTTTTTTTATTTTGAGAAGGAGTCTCGCTCTGTCGCCAGGCTGGAGTGCAGTGGCGCAATCTTGGCTCACTGCAACCTCTGCCTCCCAGGATCAAGCGATTCTCCTGCCTCAGCCTCCCGAGTACCTGGGACTACAGGTGCGTACCACCACGCCCCGCTAATTTTTTTTCTTTTGTTTTAGTAGAGATGAGGTTTCACCATGTTGGCCAGGATGGTCTTGATCTCCTGACCTCATGATCAGCCCACCTAGGCCTCCCAAAGTGCTGTGATTACAGACGTGAGCCACCGTGCCCGGCCCGAAATTTTTCTGTTTTTAAAGAGACAGGATTGCCTTTGTTGTCCAGGCTGGAGTGCAGTGGTGCAGTCATAGCTCACGGCAGCCTCAGACCTCTGAACGTAGGTGATACTTCTGCCTCCATTTCCCAAAGTGCTGGCATCATAAGTGTGTGCAAACACACACAGCCTAAAATCAACGTTTATTTTTTAGAGACAGTCTCACTATCTTGCCCAGGCTGGTCTTGCATTCCTGGCCTCAAGTAATCCTCCCACCTCAGCCTCCCAGAGTGCTGAGGTGACAGGTGTAAGCCACCACCCCTGCCTAAAATCAAATTCTGACAGTTAACCCTCTCCTGTTTAATTTTATATCATTCCGTGATCTAAAGGAATTTACACAGGACATCAACCCATCAACCTTTTTTTCTTTTCTTAAATTGATATATAGTTTCCATACCATAAAATTTACCCATTTTAAAGTGCACCATCAAGTGGATTTTAGCATGTTCACAAGACACCACTCTCTAGTCCCAGAACATCTGCATCATCCCAAAAGGAGACTTCGTACCCATTAGAAGTCACTCCCGGCCAGGTGCGGTGGCTCATTCCTGTAATCCCAGCACTTTGGGAGGCCAAGGCGGGAGGATCACCGGAGGTCGGGAGTTTGAGACCAGCCTGGCCAACATGGCAAAACCCCCATCTCTACTAAAGATACAAAAATTAGCTGGGCATGGTGGTGCACACATGTAGTCCCAGCTACTCGGGAGGCTGAGGTAGGAGAATCACTTGAACCTGGCAGGCGGAGGTTGCATTGAGCCAAGATCGCACCATTGCACTCCAGCCTGGGCAACAGAGTGAGGCTCTGTCTCAAAAAAAGAAAAAAAAAAGAAGCCACTCCCCAACTTCCCCTTTACCGGAGCCCTGGTAACCACGACCTCACTTTCTGAATCTAGATTTGCCTGTTTTGTCCATTTCATGTAATGGAATCATCCATGTGGGGTCCTCTGTGACCAGCTTCTTTCACTCAGCGCAGTGTTTCTGAGATTCACGCATGCTGTATCATGTATCAGAATCTCACTGCTTCTCGTGGCTGAGTTGTATTTCGTTGTATGGTGATACCATGGTTTATGGTAGATGACAGACACTTGGGTTGTTTCCAGTTTTTGGCTGCTATGAACATTTGTGTGCATGGTTTGTTGGGACACCTGTTTCCAGTTCTCTTGGGTACTTATCTAGGAGTGGAATTGCTAGGTCACAAGGTAACTATAGGTTTAACCTTTCGAGGCCCTGCCAGACTGTCTTCCACAGCGGCTTCATCATCTTACCTTCTGGACAACAGTGTAGGAGGGCTCCAGTTCCCCCTCACCCTTGCCAACACTTATTACCTGGTTTGCTGTTGACGTTATTTGCATCTTAGTGGGTATTAGACCTGTATCATTGTAGTTTTGATCTGCATTCCCCTAATAACTAATGACGTGAAGCATCTTCTCATGTGTTTCTTGGATATTTGTGCGTCTTCTTTGGAGAGACGTTCACTTATTAAACTAATACCTTATTATACAAGTAATATCTAGTCCTGTAGCAAATTTGGAAAATACAAAAAGGTATAGGGAAGAAAATCAAAATCGCTTGTGAACCTGTCCCACGCTGATAGTCACAACCAAGGCTGTAGCCCTTCTTTGTGCATAAATGTGCATTCAGCAGCATTACGCTCATCCTCTGCGATTATGACTGCTTTTTTCCAAGTGAAAAGGTATGTCCTGAACGGAAAAGATCCTTCCAAAACAGCATTTCTGATAGCTCTACTGTTTGTCACAGACGTGTGACATTGGTCTTCTGATCCCCCCACCCCCGCTTCCGACTTGTGATCCCGCAGTTGTTCGTATGTCTCCCTTTTGTGAATAACACTTCAGGAATGGCCTCATCATGTCACAGCTTTGCACCTGTCCTTAGGACACCGCCCTGTGAGCTGCTCGCCCAGCTACTCTGCACAGCAGGACATCACCTTGTTTCTGTTCTTGAGCAAGGCACGGGTATCCAGGCCAGGCGGGTGGCTGCCTCACCCCCAGCTCCTCCTAGAAGTTCTAGAAGGCCCCTCTCTGGTTCAGCTCTTGGCAGCTCAGTAAAGATAAGACCTGCCCACAGCCCTGGGGGTGGGCGGAGACGGGAGGGCTAGAGGAGCCAGAGGTACCTCCAACCCCCATTTAGCTCTTACTGGGCTCTTCCCCTGGATCTAGAAGCCAAATTGACAGCAGGCAGATTAACAAGAGAATGGCGTACACATTGTATTCATGTTACATACACATGGGGATCTTCCGCAAGAGAGTGAAATCCAAAGAAGTGGCCAAAGCAAGATGCTTTTGTACTTTTCAGACAAAGAATGATAAATTTGAACAGGGCAAAGAAAATGTGGCTAGGACAGTCAGTTTTCTAGGGGAGTCCCTAGGAGATAGGGTGTTATAAAGCAGTGGACGATGAGGGCTACTCGTTACATGTGTTTACTAGGACTCACTGCAGCCCCCCAGTGCCCGGCCTCTGGTGACAAGGGCCGTTTTCTCACCCTGGTGCGGAGAGGGGACCCCTCCCAGAGGCACCTCTATCACTGGCTGCATGCAGGAAGAAACAGGTCAGCCCACTCTTTCCGAAACTGCAGTTTCTCCAGCGTTTTCAACATGAAACAGTCAGTATACCAATCAGGCATATGTGAGGATGGCTCATCCTTCACTCCTTCAGAGGCATGGAATGATACACTTTTTTTTTTTTTTGAAAGGGAGTCTTGCTGTGTTGCCCAGGCTGGAGTGCAGTAGTACTATCTTGGCTCACTACAACCTCTGCCTCCTGGGTTAAAGCGATTCTCCTGCCTCAGCCTCCTGAGTAGCTGGGACTACAGGCGCCCACCACCACCCTTGGCTAATTTTTTTTATTTTTCATAGAGACAGGGTTTCACCATGTTGGCCAGGCTGGTCTCGAACTCCTGACCTCAGGTGATCTGCCCTCCTCGGCCTCCCCAGGTGCTGGGATTACAGGTGTGAGCCATTGCATCAGTACGCTTCTTAAACCAAGAGGGCTTGCACCCACTGTCACCCGGGCCCCATGCTTGTGTAATTCTCTGCTGTCACCACCCTGAGACTCTGAATCATTTTTGAACAAGGGGCCCATTTTCATTTTGTGCAGGGCCTCCCAGCTTGCACAGCGGGCTCCTCTGACTTGAGCATGCCGTCCTCATCCTTAGAGACCTTCACTGTTTAGACTGAGGGCTTTGCTATCTTTAAACAAAGACACCTTGTGGTGAAAAGCCCCAGGGCCAGTTATGATTTCTTGCCTTCCTTACCTTGACAGCACAGACCAGGGTCGATTCCAGAGTCCTGGCAGATCAGCTGGGAGCAGGGATTTGGCTCCAGGAAGTGCTCATTATTTATGGAACCTCCAAATCCCAAATCCATCAGTGGCTGCATGTGGCCACAGTGGGACAAGCTGGTTGGCAGCCCCACTGCTCCTAGACTGGGCTTAGAGTCGCCCCTCCTGGTGGAGGTAGAAGCTCGCTGGCCCCCCAGTGAGGCTCCAGGCCCCTCCTCCAGGTGGCTTGGGTGAGAGTTCTGTCCAGTGAAGTAACTGCCGAAAGCTGCCAGATCCCGGGGAGCCTCGTCAGACCTAGCCCAGCTGCTCCCTTCACCTTGTTAACCCCGAGTATGTGCCTAGAAGGTTCTGGCGCTGCGGTACACACACAGGAAGATGAGCTGCTGCTGGGCTTCTCCACCCAGACCCTGCTTCCCAGGGCTGGGCCCCGCCTACGTCAGGTGCCCAGAGACCAAGCTGCCCCCACCACTCTTGTGTGCTGACCACTCGTTCACATGGCCACAAAGCGCCTGGCCCTCCATGTCTCTGAAAGACCCCTCACTCCTTTGCAACGGTGTGCTGAGATGGCAAGAATCCGCCTTTTATAGAAACTATCTCTGGGCCGGTTGCCATGGGTCATACCTGTAATCTCAGCACGTAGAGGGGCTGAGGGGGATAGATTCAAGACCAGGAGTTCAAGCCCAGCCTGGGAAACATGATGAAACTCCATCTCTACCAAAAATACAAAAAAATAGCCAGGTGTGGTGGCACATGCCTGTGGTCTCAGCTACTCAGGAGGCTGAGGTGGGAGGATCGCTTGAGTCTGGGAGGCAGAGGTTGCAGTGAACCAAGATTGCACTACTGCACTCCAACCTGGGTGACAGAGTGAGACCCTGTCAAAAAAAAAAAAAAAGGAAGGGAGGAAGGGAGGAAGGGAGGAAGGGAGGAAGTCAGGATGGGAGGAAAAGGAAAGAAGGAAGGAAGGGAAGGGGAAGGAAGACGGAAGGGAGATGGAAGGAAGGGAAGACGGAAGGAAAAGGAAAGGAGGAGGGAGGGAGGGAGGGAGGAAGGAAGAAAGCAATCTCTTATTGACTACCAGGTTCCCACAGATCTGTGCAGAGATCAAGCTTGTTAACTTCGGAGGAGAAACTGAGGCCAGAGCAGGAACCCAGGGGAAAGGTTTCTTTTCCTCAGGGAGATGAGGCCCATACTCCAGTTGATTCTAAGAGAACCGAAATGGCTGTCACTTTCATCATCCCTGTGGAGCTTTTTATTTGTAAATGGTTACAACTTCTCAAAGTGCTCACTTTCCAGAGCCTTCCATTGCATAGAGCCAGAATTGCACCTGAGGGCGGGTTTTAGAGAGAACGCCCCTGGGGGTTAAGCAACTTCCCAGCCATCATACACGCTGGCTCATTGGCCAATCCAGGCGCAGTAGCTTCTGTCTGGGTGGGCCTTTTCAGGCCAGCTGGAGGCCTCAGCGATAACATAGCTGGACAGCTGACCTCTGTGGTGCGTTTCCTCGCTGGGCACGGGGCAGTGGCCATGACCCTAGTCACCCTGGAGGGCCTTCCCAAGCCTACTGTATATACAAAATGCCTGCTGTCAGAGACCTGGGCTGGTAGTGCAGCTCTCCAGGAGGACACCAGAGGCAAAGAGCAGTAGACACCGCCGAGCTCCGAGTCACACATCAGGTAGGCTGCAGCCAAGACTAGAACTTCCTCCCCTAGAGCAGAACTTTATCTGACCCACATACTCAGCTGAAAAGGGTTTTCATCTTCCTCCCAGCTACTTGGTGACCAGAATCAGAGGGAGCCAGAAGGACCAGGTCACACTGTCCGTGGGCCACTGGGAGGGTACATGCTCACACAAGGTTGCATAAGGCCTTCCTCCATGGTCCGGGGACAGGATCAGAGATGGTGGAGGAAGATGATGGAAACCCATCTGCTCCAGCCGTCAGCACCTGCAGGACCCAGGGTGTGCTGGCTGGTGCCTCTCTCACAGGCACATGTATACACAGACCTCATTGAGCATCAAATGAAAGATACTCATGCACACACACACCCCCACACCGATACATGTGCAAACATGCACATCACATGCATGTGTGATGCACACACGTGCACCCACACCGATACATGCACATCACATATGCATGCAAGCACACGGAGGCACATGCCCACATAGAACACAGGCACATGTGTTCTAGAAAAGGTCCATTGCATTCAACTGTGACCTCCTCGAAGGTGGGAGCTGGGTCTTGTTCATCTGTGTATCCACAGCACCTAGCACCTCGCCTGGCAAATTTGCTGAATGGACCACAAAGACAAAGCGCTAGTCAGAGGTAGGATGTTAGGTTAACCAAGAGGAAAGCTGGATAGTAGAGTGTGGATAAAGTGGAGAGATTCTGAGGGGCACCAAACATAGAAGAAGAAAAGGAAGGGTGCGGCTGCATGGGACTACAGGCACGCGCCACCACGACCGACTAATTTTTTTATTTTTCGTAGAGATGGGGTTTCACCATGTTGGCCAGGCTGGTCTCGAACCCTTGACCTCAGGTGATCCGCCCGCCTCAGCCTCCCCAAGTGCTGGGATTACAGGCGTGAGCCACTGCACCAACACACTTCTCAAACCAGGAGGGCTTGCACCCACTGTCACCCAGACCCCATGCTTGTGTAATTCTCTGCTGTCACCACCCTGAGACTGAATCATTTTTGAACAAGGGGCCCGTTTTCATTTTGCGTGGGGCCTCGCAGCTTGCACAGCGGGCTCCTCTGACTTGAGCACACCGTCCTTATCCTTAAGAGACTTCATCTTTGACACTCAGGGCTTTGCTACACATGATACACACATGCCCGGAAGCACACATGCACACTCGCACACGTTCACACATGTGTACATGCACATGTGCCCACACGCCATTCCATGTGCTCTCTCAGAAGGCTCCGAGCCTCCCCCCACCACTGCCAGGTGTGCACCAGTTATATATCATGTCTGTTGAGCACTAGCTCAGGTCACTCTGTGGCTCCAGCATTGTTTGGGGACATGCTCTGTCCTTGAGCTCTGGCACAGATACAAAACCCCAGTGGCGACCTGACCTGTTTCTTGTTCCTGAAGCTCCTGGCTTTTCTCCTGGATCCTCCTAGAAGGAGTCTGAGTGCCAGGGTGACCGCATCATTTATCATCCAAATGGGGACACATCTGAGAGCAAAGGAGGGCACTCGGCACCGTCCCCAGGGCCGCTGCATGGAGCAGGGCTACCCTACTTACTGCCAGGAGCACGGGCCCTCATGATGGGCCACACTCGCTCCGCTGAAGGAGACCGGGACTGGAGCTTCTCAGGCAAGTCATTCACGCAGCCACCCACCCACTCATTCATTCACCCCGCCACCCTCTTACTAGAACAAGCAGGGTGCCAGGCCCTGCGTTTCAGGGAATAAAGCCTCTCAGCGAATTACAACAAGGGAAGAGTGACAGCCTTGCGTGGACAGACCCTGACCAGGCAGGCCCAAGATGTGGACGTGAGACCAAAGCCTGAGAAGCTTTGGCTGCCTGTGCAGACACTTTGGGGACAGGCGGAGACACCTGCCTTCCGCCCAGAGCAGGTCTCTGGACCTGACGCCACCGCCAGTGCCCACCTGGCCCCTATCCCCATGTGCAAGACGAAAACCTTGGAAGCCAGGAGCCAGAGCCAAGGCCTCAGCAGCCAAGTCCTCGGCCTCACCCTCACATCCCTGCAGCCACCGCTGCCCGCCTCCCCCTTCCATCTCCAAGCTCCCTGTGGCCTGAGGCTTCCCCCAGCCTTGTGTCTTCTGCTGAGGGAAGCCTGCCTGGGAAACCTCCTGCAAATCACTGCTCCCTTCCTTTGCTTGTTAAATAACTCAGGGGCGCCGGCTGTGGTGTGTGCCCTGCAGACTCCTGAGATGCCAGAGCGGGGAGAGATGGCCCCTCCTTCCGGCCCTCACTCCTGTGGGCACCCCGCTCTCTGCTGCAACAGGCTTTCCCGCAGGGCCAGGCCACCTCCCCACTGTGCTGCCTCTCTAGGGGTCTTCCCCGAACTGCTCCATGGTCCCATTCCTCACCTCGTCCTTCTCTTGGTGTGGTGACACTCTTGCGGCCAGAATTACTTGGCTGATTTGGGGAGCTCTATTCTTGCCTGTCTCTCCAGTGACGCTGGGGTCTGTATTCTCCCTGTTCACAACTTCCTCCGTCACCACTTCGCTGTCTGGTGCAGAGACCTGATCAGTAACTAGCCCCTGGCCCCTGCTCTACTAGACAGGCAGCGGAGGGGACTCACATCGACACCATACACTCCATCATCTTTTTGATGCCACTGCTGGCCCCGGGATGTGCAGCTATCGCCACTTTACAAAGAAGGAAACTGAGGCTCCAAGAAGTTCAGCAACATCCTCAGCCCCCCACCCCAGCCTGGGTCTGAAGGGGATTTGGGTGTTTCTAGTACCCTGCCCTGCTTTTCCACACAGATCCCTGCAGAGTTGGGCAGGGGAGACCCAGAGGACCCCCCACAGCGACCTGAGAGCAGGAAGCAGAGGGAGAGGCAGCACTGGCGTATCTGAGCCCCAGCAGACCATTCTGGAAGGCTTTTGTGTTTTAATTCAGGTGAAATTCACATTAACCATTTTAAAGTACAAAATCCTGTAGCAACTCCTGGAGTTATCAATTGTCACTTCGGTTTAATTTGAGGACATTTCTATTACCCCAAAAAGAAACCCTATACTCACTAGGAGTCACTCCTCATCCCCCTCACCCCTGGCAGCTACTCATCGACTTCAAATCACCGTGGATTCCCTTTCCTGTGCATTTCCTATCAATGAAATCCTCCAGCGTAGTCTTGGTGACTGGCATCCTTCACTCAGTGTCACGTTCTCGAGGTTCATCCACATTGTGGCGTTGTGGTGGTGCATCACTCCTTTTTAAGGCTGAGTAGCACTTCCGTTTGTCTTTGGACCACGTTTCATTATGTGCTCATCTGTTGAGGGACACTTAGGTTGCTTCCACCCTCATGGCAGCATCTGTGAGCAACATGGCTGTGAACACCCATATATAAGGATGTGCTTACCTGTTTTTCCTTGTTTTGGATGTGCCTGCCTGGGAGTGGAGTCGGTGGGTCATATGGTAACTCTGTGTTTAACTTTTTGAGAAGCCGCCAAACTTTCTTACATTCTGGAATCTTGATCCCAGAGAATGAGGTCAGTCTGGCTGCTGCCTGGCCCTCTCCTGGGGCTGGGCGGGACCCTCGGCTGGAAGGCAGAGGTGAGGCTCTCCTGGATGCTTGTCCTGACGTTGACTCTGCAGCCAGCCTTCAGTTCCAAAGCCCAGCGCCTGTGTCTGTCTGCACTTCTCTCATCTGCGTCCCCACTCCGGAGCTCCCTGGGCAGGGACCCTGCCTGACGCCTCCGTGTGTCCACATCTGGCACACAGTAGGCCTGCCACACCAGAGCTAGCAGAGTGGACATCACATCTCCTGGACAGCTAGTTATTTTCTAAGGAACGCTCACCAGCCCAAAACAGATTTAGATTCCTATGTGGTTAAAAATCACCCATCTTATGCCGTTTATAAATTGCTTGTCATTTTGTATGCCAAGAACTCTTCTAGCAGCCTACTTTTCCAAAATGATCGCTGATTGGAACAAAAACATTGCCACTAAAATTAGGGTGACAAAATGGAGTTGTTATGAAACAAGAAGAAAATCGACAGGTACATTTTAACAAACGAAGAGCAATCCCACCCTACCTGTTAGAGCAGCAGGGAGCGTTCGGGCCCCCTATCAGTTCTGAGGGGCATTGATACCCACATACACTGCTCTATTGTTCGATTAAACCCTTGAGGCCGTTGCTTAGGAGTGGAAACTATTTTAGTGACTTAAACCAGGGCCTGGAGGTGTTCGAGGGAAACGTTCTGTAATTTGAAAGCGCCCAATAAGATGCTTTCAAATTAACTCAAAAATCCAAATATCCCTGTCTTGAAAGAAGAGACCCCTTCCTCCCCTCTGACAACTCCTTCCTCCCAGCTGGAATATCCGACACGTGCTGCCATTCAGAGTCCCATCAGCCATATGTGACAGAAAAACACTAAAGAACATGGCTTATGTGAGACAGAGGCATATTTCCCTGTCATGTTAAAGAAGACAGTGAGTGGCAGTCCAAAGCTGATATGAGGGCTTCGAATGTATAGGGACCTGGTCTCTGCCTTTCTGCTGCTCCAACATTCTTTAATAGGCTGCCTCGTGGTTCAAGGTGGCTGCTTAGACTCCAGCCATTGTATCTGTGTTCCAACAGAGGAAGAGGGGAAGGTTCAAAAAAATCTTCCCCCTTTTAAGGATGGGCAGATTGTCCACTATGCTTCTGATTAGGAATGACTAGCCATAACGTCATCTCAAAGGAAGCTGCGCTGTTGGCTTTATTCCAGATAACCTGCTATGGGCGAATAAGTTGAGAACTGATGTTGGGGTAGGCAGCTGGCCACGTCTGTCACAGTTACCTCCTCGGTAATGGCTTTCTTCCCATTTCCAAGGTGCCCACCCCATGCAGATGTCCTCTCCTTCTTCCCAATTTCAGAGCGGTTCAGGATATAAGGCATAAATGTCATTTCAGAAAAGTGTTGGGAAGCTTTAAGTGAGAAAACAAAACTTATTTCATCTGTGGGAAACTGAAGCCTGAGCCAGGGAGGGATTTGTCCCAGATGCATTTGTACCCACTTTATGTTATACCAGCCACCCTGGGTAGTTTCAGAGCCCCATGGGAGTTCTTGACTTCTTGGGAGCTCCTGGATCTCTTTGCTGAGGCTGTACGCTGCCATGTTACTAAGGACACTTAGTTACAAATGACAGAAAACAAGTCTATCCTGGCTGAAGCCAAACAGAAATTTAATGGCTTTAAAGTTTAGGAATAACAGCTTCAGTTCTGGCTGGATCCAGGTGCCCAGAGAGCCATAGGAAGCTCTCATTCTATCTCTCTGGCATTCTCTGTATAAACTCCCTCATGCCACGTGAAGGTGGTCACCGGTGGCACCAGGCTAGCATTTGGCTGTTTTAGCAGTCACATAAGAGAAAGCGTGCCTCTTTCCCAGTCATTGTAAAAGAAGGCTCAGGATCGAATTTCACTGGACTGATTTGAATTACTGCCCATCCCTGACCCAATTATGCTGGCCAAGGGAGTCAGATGAACCCTTTGACCAGACCTGAATTGCATGTATATCATTGGAGGGGGCTGGCAGTGCCACTTGGGGTACACAGACTGGCACACAGACATGGGCTATAATGTGTCCCCAGAAAATAGGAAATGGATGCCAGGCAGGCCCAACTCACTCTTCCCTTCCGCCTCAGTCCTGCACCTCCCCACTTCCTGTCCTGAAACTCCTCTCCCCAGTCAAAACAGGACTGGTGTACTCTTCTTCCCTTGGGGTGTCATTCAGTAGCTTGTCTTTCCTTAATGGATTACTTCCCCCCAGGGCCTAAGAATCTATTGGGAGAGGGGCCATATGTAACACCCTTTCTGATTCATTGGTGCCTGCCCTGCACAGAACTTGGCATAAAACAGGTACTAATAAATATATTTTATTTATTTAGTAAATAAATAAATATGGGTGGATGGATGGATGGATGGATGGACGGATGGACAAATGTGTGATTGGTTGGAAAGAAGAGAGAGGGGGAGGGAGTGATAAAAGATGGATGGATGGATGGATGGATGGATGGATGGATGGATGGGTGGATGGATAGATGGATAAAACAGAGAGTGGGAAGGAAGGATAAGGGACAGAGGGATGTGTGAATGGATAGATGGGTGAGTGTGTGGATGGACATATGGATGGATGTGTCAATGGTTGGATGTGTGGATGGATGGATGGATGGACGGACGGATGGATGTGTGGATGCATGAATGTATGGATGGGTGGATGTGGGTGCATGGGTGGATGGATGGGTGGATGGACAGATGGATGGACAGATGGATGGATGGATGTGTGGATGGATGGATGGATGGGTGGATGGATGGATGGGTGGATGGATGTGGATGCATGGGTGGTTGGACAGATGGATGGACAGATGTGTGGATGGATGGATGGACGGATGGATGGATGGATGGATCAATGAATGTGTGGATGGATGGATAGATGGATGGGTGGATGTGGATGTGGATGCATGGGTGGATGGATGGAAGTGTGGATGGATGTGCGGATGGATAGATGGGTGGACAGACGGATGGACAGACGGCTGGATGGATGGATGGTTGGATGGATAGATATGTGGGTGACTGCATGGACGGATAGATGCATATGTGGATGCATGGGTTGGTGGGTGGGTATGTGAGTGGGTGAATGGATGGATATGTGGATACATGGGTGGATGGATGGGTGTGTGGGTAGGTATGTGGATGGATGGGTGGGTGGGTGAATGGATAGATGGATAGAAGGGGGAGGGAGGAATAAAGGATGGATGGATGTATCAATGGATGGATGAATGTGTGAATGGATGGATGGACAGATGGACAGATTGGTGGGTATGTGGATGGCTTAATGATCAGATAGTTAGCTTGAGTGATGGAAAATTTTGCTTTATGGTTCTCACAACTCTCATTAAATACCTGCAGTTTAATGTGATGATATGAGTTCATGTCAGCATTTAACTTTCATACATTCCACCCTTTTAAGAAGCAGTTCAATAGTGTGGGTGCTGCTGAGTCACATGCACTCACCGTGTGACCAGAGGCCCAGGACAGCTGACAGCTTCTCTCTCTCTAGGAAGCCTGCACTGGGACTGTGCTGCCTTGGGGCTGGAGCCTCTCCACCTCCCTGCTGTGATTCTGGGGGGCAACACCCTCCTGTCAAATGCGTTCTGCCTGCTGAAGACCAGTATGCATCGGGCATCCACATGGCCCAGCAGGCTCGGAGCCAGGCATGCTGCACTGTCCAGGTCACAGGGCGCTTTCTGTGGGTGCCATTGGCCTCAAAGCACATGGCCCCCAGCCCCCAGCCCTTTCATGAGGTTGGCCCCAGTAGGCCTTTCACTGACCCGCTGTGAGCCCAGCCTGATCCCAAGCAGCCCAGAGCACAGAAGGCCATGGAAGTTGTAAGAGCATCCAAGTTCTGCTCCACTTTCCTGCAGAGCAGGGCCTGATGCTTCCCCCACGTCAACTCAGTTAATTCTCAGGGAAGCACCAATATCCTGGAGCAGCTCCACCCCTGCGAGCGAACCCTCTGTGCCCCCTTTTCCTCTGCTCTCCCACGGGGACAGCAGTTCCCATCCCACGGCCCTGCATGGAGGGTTGTTATGTACGTGGCTACTGCGCATGGCAGGTGCTTCACTGCTGTTCATCAGGGTGCACCATTTGGGTTCCCTTTGTTGTAACTTGCATCCACCCTCCGAGGCTGGTTAGTTTTCGCTGTATCCTCCACATGAAGAAACAGAGGCTCAGAGAGGCTAAGTGACTTGCCTCAGGTCACACAGCCAGGGGGCTCCCTGTCACACCCTGCTCCTTCAGATCGGACTCCTTGGCAGGGAAAGTGGGCAGTGGGGAAGGAGTTGAGTGGCTGGGATGGATGTGCCCAGAGGGAGATGCACTGTGGCCGGGCCTCATGGTGGTGTGCAGGTAAGCGTGCTCGCATCACATGGCCTGGCCACCAGCCATGACTTTGAAAAGTGACGGCATCTCCCCCGCCTCCGTTCTGAGCTTCTGTAACAAGGCCACCACCTGTCTGCGCTTCCCTCCTCCTCCGGTGTGAAATGAGGGCACATATTTCAGGTGGCCACTGTAGATGGCCAGGTGGCCTTCATGCCCCTCACCTCTTGCCTTTCCAGGTGAGTGTGGCCTACCTGAGAGGACCCAGGGGCACCTGCCCTAAGGTAGACATAGTCCCACGCCACCCAGATGGTTCATACTGAGGAAGGAGCTGTGACCTCCACTGCCTGTGGGACCTGTGGACCTGGGGTCTGGGGTCTGGACCTCTGTGCTGGACCATCAGCCCTGTCACCCAGTGGCTGGGCTTGGACTGGCGGGGCAGCACCCTGGGGTGGTCTCCGGACACTTGGCACCACCAAAGCCCTGGTAGAAGACCCTCACTGCGGTGCTCAGACCAGCTACTCCAGAATACAGACTCAAAAGAGGCACCCTGCGCTGACATTCCTTCTCATTTCCTCTGCATCCTGCTGGCCTGGGGGGCCCTGGCCGCTGCTGACCGACAGCCAGACAGTACCCACTCGGAGAACTTCCGTCTCCAGCCAGAACACTCGGGAGGTCGGTGATTAACACGGGCCCAGTTTTCCTTTGGCTTAAAAATAAGCTAATTTCAGGCCACGTTTGTAAAACCGCAGAATGTGGAGAACTACCACATTGGCTTAGAAGATTTTGCTTTGTTGGAGTTTTGCTCTATTCTATCTGCTTCAAAGATGAAATATTCATGAGATGAGCATTGGCAGATTGAGGAGAAGAGAGCAGGAGCAAAGTCGGGGGTTCTCTGAATTCCCCCCAGGCGCTGCAAAAAGAACCCCACAGATGCTGATGCAGTGGCTGGGGCCAGGGCAGCAGTCATTGACAAAAGCCACCGGGCAATGTTTCTCCAGCTGGGTGCCCCAGACCAGCAGCAGCAGCTGGGAACTTGATAGGAATGCAGAATCCCAGGCTCTACCCTGGAATCCAAAGCTCTGAACTTTAAAAAGCCCTCCAGAGGCCGGGCACGGTGGCTCACGCCTATAAGCCCAGCACTTTGGGAGGCCGAGGAGGGCAGATAACCTGAGGTCAGGAGTTTGAGACCAGCCTGACCAACATGGAGAAACCTTATCTCTACTAAAAATACAAAATTAGCTAGGCGTGGTGGCACATGCCTGTAATCCCAGCTACTTGGGAGACAAAGGTTGCAGTGAGCCGAGATCACACCATTGCCCTCCAGCCTGGGCAACAAGAGCAAAACTCCGTCTCAGAAAAAAAACAAAAGAAAAACGAACCCTCCGGAGAAGCTTGGGGTTGGGGATATCAGCACGAGGAGGGCTGAGGTCAAGGGCCACTCGTGAGGATCTTGCCACTCAACATGGGCCATGGAGCACAGCATGGATGTGGCCACCTGGGCGCTTGTTAGGAATGCAGGCTCCCAGGCCCCCAAATCTACTGAATGAGAGCCTACCTGCTGACAAGCCCCCCGGGGACTCGAACACACGGCAAAGCCGGGGATGCCCCGCAGTCCGGAGGGTTTCGGAGTCTTCTCCAGAATGAGAGGAACACTCGTGTGCCCCGGATGAGCCGGGAGACCAGTAGGAGCGCCTTCCTCACCGCATGCCATCCACCATCATCGTCATGCCACACGGACATGCGCCTTGCTCTGGGGGTCTGGGGACCGCTGGCGTCTCAGCTCAGGCTGCTGAAACAAAACACAGTCTAGACTGGGGTTCACACGCAGAGAGAGAAAGTCCCAGATCAGGGAACCTGCCTGGCTCATGGACACCTCCTCACTGGGCCCTCGTGTGGCGAGGAGAGAGAGAGACAGGGAGACTGGTACTCTCGTATGTCTCCTGCTAGGGGTACGAATCCCATCACGGGGCCCCACCCTCATGACCTCATCTCACCCCAGTCACCTCCCAAAGGTCCCATCACCAGATACCATCCTGTTAGAGGTTTGGGTTTCAACGTTTGCATCTGTGAGGAGGAAACATCTTGAGTCCACAGCGGACGGCTTTGTCTCATTTGCCAAGAGACCCAGCACACTGATCGAAGAGGGCCCCACCGTCTCATCCCAGCGGGGCCTCTCCCACCTGACCTGCAGCCTGGACAGCCAGCACCTCCCCCACCGCCCGTGGGTATTGCAGCCCCTTCAGAGCATCCTTCAGGGGACTGTCACCTCCCCTTGCCACAGCCCCACGCACACGGCTCCAGACCCAACTTCCACCGTGCACCTGGCCGCTCAGTCAGCCTCTCTTTCAAGCCGGCTCTGCTCAGCCTCCAGCCTCCACCCCACAGGTTGCTCCTCCCAGGAGCCTTTGCACCCCAACGACCGCCCCTCCAGGTTAATCCCTTCATTTGTTCCTGGGTTCCTGCAGCCTCAACAACTACCTTGCAGCTGGAAGCCCCCAGGCCACCGCCTGGGGACAGGTGTGCAGTGCTCAGGGGATCAGCTACCCTGGGGCCTTCCCCAGCCGCTCCCTGTGCCATGCCCTCCCGCAGCAAAGGGACTCATGGAACTGTCCCGGCTGAACGCTGGCCCCCCATGACCAGCGTGCATCCTAACCACCAGATGCTGTGAGTGTGGCCTTACTTGGAAAAAAAAAAAAAGTGTCTTTGCAAATGTAATTAAGTTAAGGATCTTGAGATGAGATCTTAGATTACCATGGCCTCCAAATCCAAAGACAGGTGACCTTAGAAGAGAAGGGAGGGGGAACAAAGGTGGGGAAGAGACAGTCACATGTCAGCTTAAGAATTGCAAGATTTATAAATTTAAAATGGAGACTATTTCTTAGCTGGGAGTGGTGGCTTATGTCTATAATCCCAGCACTTTGGGAGGCCAAGGCGTGTGGAGCACTTGAGGTCGGGAGTTTGAGACCAGCCTGGCCAGTGTGGTGAAACCCCATCTCTACTAAAAATACAAAAAAGCCAGGCTTGGTGGTGTGCGCCTGTAGTCCCAGCTACCTGGGAGGCTGAGGCAGGAGAATGGCTTGAACCCAGGAGGCGGAGGTTGCCGTGAGCCAAGATCACACCACCTGTGTGACAGCCTAGGCAGCAGAGCAAGACTTCGTCTCAAAAAAAAGGAAAAAGAAAGGAGACTATTTCTCATACAGGGTTGCAACCTGCGGGCTAGGAAGTGGGCCTCTAGCCAAAAACAGAGGCAGGCGCTTGGAAGAGGAGAGGGTGGAGCGGGGCTTTGTGCGGAATGCATTGGCTGTGGTTATGGCAGGTCGTGCGTACTCAGCAGGTTACAGGAGGAGCTGTGAACATTCACCAAGCGGGTCCTGACAGTGCGCTGAGCACACAGGCATGTGACATGCGTCCCGTGTTCACCTGGGGTGAAGGCTTAACATCTAAAGGCATTACGCCCAGGCTCTGCATGTCAAAAGGTGAAGCAGGAGCTTCAAGGCGCTCAGTGTGCGGCTTCTGTAAACCAGCCAGAGCCGGTCTCTCGAGGCTGGAAGTCTGACATCAAGGTGTCTGCAGCACTGGTTTCTTCTGGAGGCTCCGAGGTCGACGCCATCCCATGCCTCTGTCTTTGGTGGCTGGTTTCTTATCAAGAAAAAGCTACTGAGATCAGTCCCTTCTCCAGTCACAGCTATAGTTAACGGCTGCCAGAACGGCGTCAGTTATCAGCATCTGGTGGGACTGCGGTTGTTTTAATTTTGTTCATCCCGAGGCCAGGGCTTGCTGGCTGCTAGAGGAACAGAAAAGCCCTGTGGCAGCCTGGACACCGGTTTGGTTTTGTTTTGTTTCGTTTTTTTTGAGACGGAGTCTTGCTCTGTAGCCCAGGCTGGAATACAGTGGCCCAATCTGAGCTCCCTGCAACCTCCCCCTTCCCGGTTCAAGCAATTCTCCAGCCTCAGTCTCCCAAGTAGCTGGGATTACAGGCAGGTGCCACCACGCCCAGCTAGTTTTTGTATTTTTAGTAGAGACGGGCTTTCACCATGTTGGCCAGTCTGGTCTTGAACTCCTAACCTCAAGTGATCCATCTGCCTAGGCCTCCCAAAGTGCCAGGATTACAGACGTGAGCCACCGCAGCCCACAAGGACTCAATTTTTAAGGCTTCGCTGGTGTCCCCTTGGTCCAGTTAGTCAGGGGCCTTGGATTTTATTTTCATTTCTCACATGTGAAGATAGACGCAGAAGCTGGAGGGTTGCAGCCACAGGCCAGGGACTGCTGAGGGTTGCCAGCAGCCCCGGAGCCTGGGAGAGAGGCTTGGAGCCGATTCTCCCTCGGAGCGTCCAGGAGCCCACCCTGTAGACACCAAGATCTCAGACTTCCAGCCTCCAGAACTGAGAGACTGAATGTCTGCTGTCCACACCTCCTGGTCTGGGGTCATTTGTCGTGGCAGCCCTGGGCCACACATGCTGGTCTATGAGATGATGTGTCAGGGGACTCCACCCACACCTTCTGGGGTCCTCTGGAAGGACTCACGGGACTCGGTACAGCATCGTCCTCCCATCTAAGGTTTATTTATAACAACGTCACAGTAGGGAGCAGGGGCTTAGGCAGAGTCTGCGGCTTCCACGGACTGAAGCCCCCTCCTTCTGTCCTGTGAGGGGACACAGCACATTCCCCACCCACTAGGAAAAAATGCAGCCACATGTGGGAAATGTTCTTCCCTAGGGAAGCCCGTCACGTAGGCCCCCTCTGCCTGGCACGTGCCACAATTCCTGACTCGTGGAAGGAAAGCTGGGGTTCTGCCTACATAAACCAGTGTTGGCTCAACAGCCCACGGGAGCTGCTGCCACGGGGCTGGGTGTCCCGGCCTCTCCATGTAGGGGACATTTCAGCTCCCAGATGCCAACTAGGGGCCAGCCCTGTAGGCAGGGCATTCTCAGGGCAGCAGCTGCAGGCCTACTAAGCTCACTCTTATCTGCATGGGTCGATAAATACAGTTATTATCCCTTTTAACAAACCACAAAACTGAGGCTAGAGAGTGTCAGGCCCTTGCTCAAGGTCAGCCAGCTCATAAGCGGCGAAGCTGGGCTTCAAACACTGCTATGAACCCTCATGCTCCCTGCCTCTCCTGCGCAGGGCAGGGCTTAGTAGATACTTGTCTACTACAGGGATGTATGGAGGAGTAAAAATAAGAATAGTCACATTTATTAAGCATCTGTTGCCTGCCAGCCTTCAACCTTCACACGGCTCCCCTCCGTCATCCTGGGTGAACGTCCAGTATGATGGAAACCACTAGCAGCGCCCCAGTTTGCAGATGACGGTGCAGGGGCAGGGGGGTGGGGGGTGGAGTGGTTGGCCCAGGAGGTTTGGATCCTGGGTCTGAGCCCAGGGTCTGGTCTCTGTATCCGGCTTCTTTCGTAACACGTTGTGCCGATCTACATAAGAGAAGCTGCAGATCTGTGTGAAGGTGAACTTAGAGGACACATTCCCAGAAAGACAAAGCAGCTTACAAACCAGAATTCCATGTGTCGGAGTGTGTTCAAGGCCACGTGGCAGCTGAGATGATCGGGGTGCCGGGCTGCCTGGTACCCTAGAGCGTGCAGCTGAGGCCCTGCCCTCAGCAGCTCCAAGCCTCCCCACCTTCCCCTGCTAGCCGCAGAAATCAGGACCCAGCATGACCCCGTGGAATCTGCCCGGACTCCAGATGAGGCAGCAGGGGTTGTGAGATGAGTTGGAGAGGTAGCCACAGCCCCTGCCCACACAGCTGGAGGGAAGGAGCATGCAGGAGGCGTGGCTTCAAATGCCTGTTCCTGGGAGATGGGGACAAGGACACAGTATGTGCTCCGTGCCAGGCAGCGTGTGGGCTTTGCCTGCTCCTCAGACCCTGGGCTCTTCTCCGGTTCACCTCCCGCCTGTCGACCCCCAGGCCCAGCACAGTGTCCAGCCCCCAGCATCAGTGAGTGTTCCTGGAAGCCTTATTATCCCTATTTCCGCAAATGTGCTTTTAAGGCTCAGAGAACCCAGACAAGCATTTGAGCGTTTTTAGGTAATGGATCTTTCCCATTAGAGCCTGGACATTCAGGAAGGGAACATTCCCTGGCCCAAGGGTGGAAGAGAGATGTCCAGCCTGGGGTCTGGAAGGTTCTCTGCCTCGCTCTGGGAACCTGCATCTGAGGAAGCTGAGGATGTCTCCTGTGCCTGCTCATGCGGGGGCTGCAGCTGTCACCCTGAACCTGCTGCAGCCAGTGAGGAAATGAGCTCAGAGTGGCAGGGCTATATCCTCAAGATCACAGAGGTCCTCGGCTCCGTGAAACCAGCTAAGTCACAGGCTTGGCTTTCTGCACAGGCACCGTGGAGAGGACTGGGTGTTCAAGAGCTGAGCAACGGAAAAGCCACCCTGTAAGATGGAAATAAATTTGTATTTCCAACAATCGGAGGGTGACGCAAAATCGGCCCGCACGGTGACCCCCCGCCCTGGGAGGCCCCTCAAAAGCCACAGCGTCCGGGGAACCTGCTGGCCCAGTGGCCTCCCTCGCGTGGTCTGTCATTTGCCTGGTAGGAGCAGACTCACTGCCCGATGTCCCTGCTCACGGCCACTAGATGGCAGCCGTGGGGTGTGGAGCTGAGGGCAGCCTACAGGAGCAAGTTCCTTCTGCGTGAGAGAGGCCTGTTCCCCCTCTTCCCGGAATCTCCGCTGTGGTCCTCCTGCTGCCGCCGCAGCGGGGGCCGGGGCCGGAGATGCGCCCGGAAAGCCACTGGCTCTGCCCAGGTGCTCACAAGGCACCAGGGAGGCTAAGATTGAACGCTCATGGGGCAGGGATGGGATGAGGGACCTGGGTCGCCCCCCTGCACACACGCTTCCTGCAGGAAGCCTGTGGCAGGGTGGACACTCATGGGAACAAGGCTGCCACGCGCCCAGTGCAGTGATTTACACGTGTAATCCCAGCACTTTGGGAGGCCGAGGCGGGCGGATCACAAGGTCGGGAGTTTGAGGCCAGCCTGGCCATCATGGTGAAACCTCATCTCTACTAAAAATACAAAAATTAGGCATGGTGGCTGGTGCCTGTAATCCCAGCTACTTGGGAGGCTGAGGTAGGAGAATCGCTTGAACCTGGGAGGTGGAGGATGCAGTGAACCGAGATCACACCAATGCACTTCAGCCTGGGCAACAGAGCAAGATCCCGTCTCAAAAACAAAAAAATGATTATGGACAGGGTTTTCACACATGGGAATTATCCAAGACATTTCAGAGTACTTCATGGATTGTGCTTGCACTATTACTATTGCTTATTACTTTGTAATCATAGCTGTTGTTATTTTTGCTGTATTAGTATCTTCTTAGGGACCCAGGTGCTCCTGTAATCAGTGTCTCTCTGCATCTGGGGCTGTGTTAAACGTAAATATTTGAAGCAGCACTTCCCAGCTCTTCAGTTTTGTCAGCATTTCTTGGAAACGTGTTCAGCATTGCCCAGGCACCTGGATTTCTCATCCCTGTCCTTCCTCTCCTGCCACTGAGACCCCTCCACTAAGTCTCATGGGTCCCTGGTATTCAAGTAATGGCAGAGGTCATGGGAGCCAGAAAGCTCTTATTTCCACCTCCTCTGACCTTTGCCTTTGCCAAGCTACTTAGAGCCCCAGTGTGGAGGGCATGGGACCCAGGTTCTAGGCTGGACTCTGCTCAAGCTCACCACGGGGGGCTGTAGCCTATATAGAATTTCCTCAGAGTCTTTTTCTGCACCAGTTTCGATGATCATGTGTTTTTCTTCATGAGTTTGTTTATATGGTGGCTCACATCAGTAGATTTTTCAAATATTGAACCAGCGTTGAACTCCCAGGATAAAACACACTTGCTCGTGATTCCTTTTCTAGTAATATATGGCTGGACGTGACTTCCTAATATTTTAATAAGGATCTGTGTGAATGTTCCTGAGGAATGTTGGTTTATGGTTGTCTTATGCTGTCTTTGTCTGGTTCACGTATCAGAGTAATGCTGCCCTTATAAATTAATTTGGGAAGTGTTCCCTCCGCTTCTCTTTTCTGGGAGGAATTGTGTAGAATTGGTGTTGCTTCCTCTTGAAATGACTGGCACAATTCACCAGTGAAACCATTTCAGTGCAGATGTCTTTTTCATATGCTTTTTAAACTACACAACCGCCGGGTATAGTGGCTCACGCCTGTCATCCCAACACTTTGGGAGGCTGAGGCAGGGATCACCTGAGGTCAGGAGTTCGAGACCAGCCTGGCCAACATGGTGAAACCCCGTCTCTACTAAAAATACAGAAATTAGCTGAGCGTGGTGGCAGGCGCCTGTCATCCCAGCCACTCGGGAGGCTGAGGCAGGAGAACCACTTGAACCTGGGAGGCAGAGGTTGTAGTGAGCTGAGATCACGCCGTTGCACTGCAGCCTGGGCAACAGAGCAAGAATTCATCTCAAAAAAAGAAAAAAAAAAAACCCTACACAATCAATATCTTTAATAGATGTAAGACAATTTATCTCTTCCCAGGTGAGTTCTGGAAGTTTGCAACTTTTAGAATTAGTTCACTTGTTGGCATGCGCCTGTAGTCCCAGCCACTCGGGAGGCTGAGGCAGGAGAATTGAACCCAGGAGGCGGAGTTACAGTGAGCTGAGATTGCACCACTGCACTCCAGCCTGGCGCCTGGTGACAGAGCAAGAGTCTGTCTCAAAGAAAACAACAACAAAAAGAGAATTAGGTCATTTTACCTGAATTGTCCAATTTATCTTAGTAGAGTTGTTCATAGTAGTCTCCTGTTATCTTTTTCAAGCCAGCTCTGTGGTGGCGTCACCTTTTTTAGTAATTTGTGTCTTCTCTCTTTGTCAGTCTCACTAAAATATTACCAATTTTATTGATCTTTTCAAAGAACTGTCTTTGAGCTTCATTAAGTTTTCTCCTTTCTCCCTGTGTTTTTAGCTGATTGATCACCGTCCTGATTTTATTTCCTTCTCCGTGCTTTGAGTTGATTTTGTTCTTTTTCTGGTTTTTTGACTCAGGCTGGGTTTTATCTTGGTGACTATTCCATGGACGTTGAACAGAATGTGTATTTTGCTCATTACTGCTGAGTGCAGTGTTCTTTCAATGTCAGTTTGGTTCTTTTGATGGTGTTTTTAAATGTTTATACCCTTGCTGAGTTGTCCTCTATTGTCGATTGCTGAGCGTGTAGGAATGTGGACGTTTCCAGTATCATCGTGTGCCTTTCCGTTTTTTCTTTACAGTTCTGTCAGTTTCTACTTCACGTATTTTTTTTTTTTTTTTTTTTTTTTGAGACAGAGTCTCACTCTGTCACCCAGACTGGAGTGCAGTGGCGTGATCTTGGCTCACTGCAATCTCCACCTCCTGGATTCAAGCAATTCTCCTGCCTCAGCCTCCTAAGTAGCTTGGATTACAGGTACCCGCCACCATGCCCAGCTAATTCTGTGTTTTTAGTAGAGATAGGGTTTCACCATGTTGGCCAGGCTGGTCTTGAACTTCTGACCTCAGGTGATCCACCCACCTCAGCCTCCCAAGGTGTTGGGATTACGGGCATGAGCCACTGCACCTAGCCTGATTCATGTATTTTGAAGTTCCAATGTTCGATTTCTACTGGCAGTAGTTATTAATATGCTGGTTAGGTTACTCAGGACTGACATGTCTTCTTGGTGAATTGATTCTTTTTTTTAATCATTATTCAGTGTTCCTCTTTAGCCCTGGCAATTTTCCTTGTACTTGAGACCACTTTGATGTTAATATAGGCACTCCAGCTTTCTTTGTATTAGTCTGTCTGTATCTTTTTCTATCCCTTTGTGTTTAACCTCCTCATGTTGTTCTATGGAAACTTGATTCCTTATAGACTGCATGTCATTGGGTAGTTTTCTAAAAGTCCATCTGATTGGGAGGCCAAGGGGCGAGGGATTGCTTGAGGCCAGGAGTTCAAAACCAGCCTGGAGAAGAACGCGAGACCACGTCTCTACAAAAAGAAAATAAGTAAAATTTTAAAATAAAAAAAATGTCCATCTGGTAATCCATTTTATTTGATTTGTTTAGACTATTTAAATTTAATGTTATTAATGTGTTAGTATTTATGTCTACCGTTTTATTTCTTATTTTGTATTTGTTTTCTTTACACTTTATTGTCTTTTTTTCTTTCCTGATAATTTTTTGATTATTTGGCTTGTTACTTTTCCACTTTAATTTAATTATTGAGGCTTCAAAAATTTTTATATAGTATTATCATTTTAATTAAAGTGATTAGTCTGGGATTTCAGTGTGCATACTTAGCTTTTCATAGTTTACTTAATGTTTTACCAATACAAGTAACATGTGAAAACCTTACCACCATATAGATTGCTTTATTCTCTCTCTTTTATGGTGAAGCTGTCATGTGTATTAAACCCACATATACTGAAAGTACTATCATAAAATAAAATCATTTTTTCTTCAGTCGCCATAAATATTTTAAAGAATGTAAGAAGTGAAGTATATAGTCTGTTACAAAGTTATTGACTATTTTGTCTGTACTTCTTTATTCCTGACTTTCAAAGAGCCTCTCTGGTTTCATTTCCATTCCATTCCAAGAATTACCTTTGGCATTTTTCTTAAAATTGGCCTACTGGCCACAAATGTTCTTGGTTTTTCTTCATCTGAGAATGTCTTGATTTAACCTTTACTCCTGAAGGATGTTTTCACTGGGTATAGAATTCTGCATTCGCTCATTTAAAAAATACTTTTCCACTTCCTTCTGACCTCCGTGGTTCTTATGAGGAATCTGCAGTAATTCCCATGGTTTTTCTTCTGCATGAAATGTATGTCATGTTTCTCTATCGGCTTTCAATATATATTTTTGTTTTTAACCTTCAGCAGTTTGATTATGACCTGTCTGGGAATGAATTTTTTGAGCTAATCCCGTTTAGGATACATTGAGCTTCTTGAATCCATAAGTTGACACGCTTTTCTCTCTTGTTCAGATTGGATAATTTCTATGGCTCTGTCTTCAAGGTCACTTTTTTTTTCTCTTCTACATTCTGCTTTTGACTCATCTAGTAATTTTCATTTGTATTTTTTCCCTTGAGAGTTGGCATATTTCTAGTTCTTGGTGTATCAAGCAAGTGAAGCCTATATCATGGACGTTTGGAATGTTTTGTTAAGATACTCTGTGTCTTCTTTAAACCCTATGGAAAAGGTTGACTTGGGCACTTGGTTGAGATCAGGTCCCAAATTCCTTTTATAGAACTTTTATGGGTTATGTTTCCAATGTTGAATTAGCTTCTAAACCCTTTGCTTGTGATTCAGAACTGTCCCACATATGCACAAACACTGGCCAAGCTTGGAGATGGTGGTGGCTTTTATCTCTTAGTTGTCTCCTCAATATCATTGATATTACACTGTTTGAGGTCAGATCCACCTGTGCACAACTTGGAACTGAGCCTGGAAGCTCGTCCACCACTTCACATGATCCCCTTCTGCTCCCTCCTCACCACAGTCTCCCTGGCATTTTCCGTGTCCATGGAGACCCCTTTATCAGACTTCTGGATGAAAAGCTGGGACCTTAATTTCCCTGCTTTGCCATAAACTTACTGCAAATGGATCTCCATCCATGGTCAAGTGGCAGAAAAAGAGGGAGAGGCCAAAGGCAAAGAGGATTCCTCCACATACGTGGACCACAGCTCCTCTGGCCAGAGAAAAGGATTCTCCTTCTCCAGAGTTTCAGGTGCCTGCCCAACCTCCACCACCATAGGATTGCTTGAGGCTGTGGGTGGGAGAAAACGCAAATAAAGAGTGAAAGGGAAGATCCCTCATGCTCTCTGAACCTTAGAGCTCCCTTTTCTTGAAGTGTTTCTATCCACACTTGTTATGCACATGTGGTTTTCAGGCTACCTTTGAGCCCCAGCCAGGTGACACACCAAGGAAAAACATGGGAAACTCGTGGCTTCCTTGGTGGTGCTTGGAAATCTGCTTTTTTTCTCCAATTTGCCTGCTACTCTTTATTTTTCAGAGTCCTCAGATAACTGCATCTGTCTAGGTTTAATAGTTGCATCAACTAGGGAGACAGTATGGTATATGTACTCCATCTTTCCAGGAACTAGAGCCCCTTGCTGTGCTTCTTGAATCTGTATATTTGTTTCTTTCATCAAATTTGAGAAGTTTCTATTTATTATTTCTTAAAATAATTTTTTTCTGCCTCATTCTCTGTAAGTCTGATTATCCAATCCTTAGGTTTTTTTTTTTTTAATACTGTCCTCTGGAACCCTGACATTGTTCATTTTTTTTCAGTCTTTTTTTCATTCTTCTTCATATTAGACAAATGTCATTGATTTGTCTTCAAGTTCACTGAGTCTTTTCTTTGTCACCTTTATCTTACTAACGCTGTCCATTGGGTTTTTTCAGATATTGTCCTTTTCAACTCTGTAATTTTCATTTAGTTCTTTTTTATGAAAATATTCACCACATTTACCTTTCCTGTTGAAACAGCTACAATGGTGGCATTAAAGTCATCGCTTCCTATTTCTAGCATCTGCATCATCTCACGAGTACTATCTCTTGCCTTTTCTCTTGAGAGTGGGTCATATTTTCCCAGGAATTTTGGATTGTTTGCTTGATATCATGAGTATTATGTTGTGTACATTGTAGGTTCCGTTATATTCCTTAGAGAAGGTTTATGATTTGTTTGAGCTGACAGTTACTATGATTAGACTCAAACTGGAATCTCCATCTTGCCTTCAGTGGCTAAAATCTCAGATCACTCATTTAAGCTTTTGCTCCACTCCTTCATTTCTGTCCTA
Organism: Cacajao melanocephalus; assembly: GCA_963573385.1. NCBI lineage: Eukaryota > Metazoa > Chordata > Mammalia > Primates > Pitheciidae > Cacajao > Cacajao melanocephalus. Next base: position 56,519 of record CAUYLG010049298.1, read on the forward strand.
TACATGGATGCTTCGGGGTCAGCCTGAGACTTTTGCAGATGCACACCCAGAACTGGGGACTCCCTTCCTCTGGCTTTTCTCCCTCCGGGGCTCTCCTCTCACTCCCCAGTTCCCCTGCAATTGCCTAAGCCTCTTCCCCTGAATCCTTCAGCCTGAAAGATGGTGGCTGTCTGGGGGTTTTAGCAGCCTGTGCCACACCAGCAGGCCCTCAGGGCAAAGCCCCACAAAATGCAAACTAATGCCTGAGCCCATCTGACCGCTCTTGTTTAATCTTCAGAATCCTCAGGTCACTCTGTGTGTGTGTGTGTGTGTGTGTGTGTGTGTGTGTGTGTGTGTGTGATGGGGGGATTCATTTTGTTTCTGTGGTGCAGAGTGTTCTGATTGCTGTCAGTAGGGGGAGGTTCTGCAGCATCCCAAGAGCAGCACTCTCCAGTGCTGGCTTTTAATTTGGAACTTTTCCAAGAGCTTTTCTCCACTTCAGTGTTAAGTAGCGGGGCTGCTGGGAGGGGGTCGCCTGCTTATTCTGCAGTAGTGGTTTTCACATTCATGGTCTCTCTGTATAGGCACAAGCATTTCACATGGAGGTGCAGATAATTTTGTTGTAAACAATGACCTCCGTCTAGTTTGTCTGCACCTTAACAGTTAGAAGGAATTATACTGGTGGTGTACAGAACATTTCTAATATCTACGATTTTTATTTCCTGACAGTATAGGGTGGCATTATAAAATATTTATTTTAAAGGTGGACTGTTGGATCTGAGGCCATGAGGAGATGATAAATTAGCTGCTGGTGATGCCCCCTTTGAGCACTGGCCCTCCCTGATTCTAGGGAGTATGTCTTCCTGCCCTCCTGCCGGCAGTCCCTCCAGGGAGCACCAGGCATTAACCAGGCACCCACCATGGTTGTGGGAGCGGGCAGGGTACAGTCCCCTTTTCTGGTTAGTGGATATTCACCCTTGACTTGCTCACTCTTGCCAAACAGACCCTGTGCCCTGGGGATTCCATCCATGGGGGACATGCTGCAGTGCTGGCTTTCTGAGCAGCAGTGTCTCTTCATGACTCACGTCTGGGTGAGGCCTCCTTAATGCACGACTGTCAATGGCAGGTATCCTGGGAGCAGGAAGAGCCTCTAGGCAGCGTGTTGCCATGGGCTGAGCAATGAACTGGCAGCCAAGACCCAGCTTCCTTCTCTGCCGTGTGACCTCGGGCAAATCATGTAACTTCTTTAGTTTTCTTGACTAGGAAGTGTACAGGGTGGACAAGATAATCCCAGTTTCAGCTCCACTGTTCTATATAGCAACGTAATCTCCCGCCTCCTTCCCTCTCCTCTTTTTTCCTCTGACATTTATTATTGTCTGTGTATACCCACACACATTCACATATGTACACACACGTACTCACACATGTGCTATACACACACCATGTGTGCATGCATGCACCCACAGACACTGCACATACATGTACCATGTGGCACACATGCACACATGTGGGCACTCACATGCACATGACATGCCCATGCGTGCATACATAGACACTCATAGGCACACTGCACATGCATGTACCGTGTGGCATGCATCCACAAACATGTATATTCACTCGTGTGCACACAGGCTGTTGTCTCTGCTATTCAGCATGGGGTTGGGGCCTGGGGATGTGAAGGGAGGGTCAGGTCGCCCTCCCGCCCACACAGTGCCGTCTCCAACGCAAGCCCAGTGGCCACCAGCAGCGTCAGATCTAAAGGCTGCCGTGGAGACAGGCTCCCAAATCCCAACACTGTCCTGTAATTCAGTCTTCAATGCTGTCCTGCCAGGATGTGACAAGGAAACCTGGTCCCCATAGCTCCTGGCCCTGAGTGATTAAGGAGCCTGAGAAAGCCAGGCCATTAAAGGACTTTTCCACCAGCAAAACACAGGACTGTGTTCTCTGGGTAGCCAGCTAGTAACTGCCTGGGTTCCTCCCATCCCCGCTGCCCAGGGCTCCAGGGCCAGCTCTGGAGAGCAGGGCGGTGCTAAGCCTGGAGCCGAGCCCCTCCCCCACGCCGCAAGCTCTGCCACTGTTTTCCACTTCAGCCTCCTGCCTCTGTGAACCCAGGCGGGGTCTCACCACCTCAGGAGTGTCCCCATGCAGCCCAGTACCCAGTCACTTGTGGGGACTGTGGATGAGCCAGGGAAGAGACTGAGCAGAGAGTGTGAGGGTGCAGGGGAGCGGACAAGCCACCCTTGTCCCCAGGGGCAGCAGCAGAGGGATCTGGAGAGCTCATACCTGAAGCTGGGATGGGAAGGGTGGGGCAGAGCCCTCCCTGCAGTATGGGGGCAGTGGGGCATAGAGGAACTGAGGTGGGAGGGTGTGACGTGCCTGGCGACACAGAAGAGTCACCCAAGCCCACCTGCAAGTGCTGATGACCAAGCAGGGAGCCACAAGATGATGGGAGGACAGGGACCAGACCCATCTCATCTGCTCCTCCTAGGGGTGACCCTGAAAGCAGCTGGGAGATGGGGGCTGTGAGCATGGGGTGCCCCGCATCCCTCACCCTGAAGGGAGCCCCAGCCTTCCCTGTTCTGGAGAGATGGGAGAGGGTGGTGGGAAAGGCGGCTTCTCTGCTACAAGTGTTGCTGGGCACGCTGCCCAGCCCTGGGCTCTGCCCCCAGATCTGCCGGGTGAGTGCACGGCCCCTGACAGTTCCAGAGTCACCTCTGAAGCCCCTGCGTGAGACTCTGACCCAGCGTGTCCTCAGCCCTGTCTTGGGCCAGCACCTGTGTGGTTTCCCCTTCAGTAATGCTGTGAAAGTCCCCCGGCCCAGGCTCCGATCCGGTTCATTCATTCCAATCAAGCCTCCATTCAGCACCTGCTGAGTCCACTGAGCACCTGCTGTGTGGCAGGCACCACCGTCCTTGCTGATGCGGCTGGAGCCATGAGCAATCCCAAAACTTCTGCCCCTGCCCCTGCTGGGCCCCTGGTCTGGCTAGTCATGTGACTGTCCATCCATGGGTCTCAGAGATGCTTGCCGCAAGGGTGTGACCGGCCTTCACTGCAGTCACGGAAAGGCCTCCCTGGGGTCTGATCACCCAACCCCACTTGGGAGCCCATGAGGGCAAGAGCTTCCTGAGGGAGGCCAAAAGCTGCCCCCGAAGCCTCAGACTAAAGCCTTGGCCATGGGGCAGGGACTTGCCAGATGGGTGAATGCGGTCCCAGGGCCCTGTTTCTTCCCGGTTCCTCTGCTTTTTCCTCCCCTTGGGTGGGAGCCGGGGGCCTGCAGCCACACAGTGGTGGCAGCTTAGGGTGGCTGCTGCACAAAGAGTGGGCCGGAAGGCCCAGCTGGGGTTAGACCTGGAGGGAAGGCTGAGGCCAGGTGCGGGGCTGAGGGCTCGTCCAAGGAGCAGCTGAGACTCTGCCGGCAGGAGGTGCAGCAGACGGGGTCTCAGGAAGAGGACCCCAAGGGTTTGGGAGCGCCTCACGGTGCCACACAGTTGTCTGGGGATGTCGCAGCAGCCTGGTTGGAAAGGAGGGAAGGAGACCTGAGGGAGAAAGCTATTTTGGAGCCGGAATCCACAGGAATTGGTTGGCAGGGAATGTAGAAGCTGGGCAGAGGATCCTGCCAGGAGAAGGTGAGGGGGACATGGAGCAGCTTCCAGGGGGAGGGGGGTCCCTCCGTATAGAGTAACTGCTGCTGTCGCCCTATGGAGAAGCTTTTCCATAGCTGTGTGCTAATCCCAAAGGATCCAGTATGTGTGCAGCAAATGTTGATGGATAAAGTCCCGGTATGAATCACATCTCCTCCTGAGTTAGCTCAGGCTGCTGTGACAAAAATCCTTTAGATTGCCTGGCTCAAGCAACACAAGCATTTCTTAGCCCTCTGGAGGCTGGAAAGTCCTTCCTGGTGTGCCGATAGCAGGCTTCGTGCCATGTGCCCATATTGGGGGGCGGAGGTACTGGTGTCTCTCCTCACAAAGGCAGTAATCACGGGAGCCCACCCTCATGACCTCCTCCAACCCTAATCACCTCCCAAAGCCCCCCCCCCACCCCCAGACACCCTCACACGGGAGATTCGGGCCCAAATGTATAAACGGGGACACACAGATGTGCAGCTCAAGCACCCCGCCATCCCCAGCATCCCGCAGCTCCGGCCCCTGTAGTTCCTGCATTCCTGGCTGTGCTGTGACCCATCATTCTGCGAACTCTCCAGCCCCTGCCCTGCGTCTTTGTGTCCCCGCCGCTCAAGACCTGGTGGATGCACGGCTGGCCCTTGGGTACCTCCCCTCTCCCAGGTTCTGATCCCCTCTCAGATCCCGCCGGCACTATACGCACTTGATATGTTCTGCAAAATATTGACAAAGCTGCTGCAGAATCACAGACGCCAGATGTCCAAGAATGCCAGGCCAGGAGCCGGCTTATCAAATCCGTGCAAGTCGTCAGAGGCACGGATTTTCCACTTCCAGCCCACGGGAAACTTTCTTTCCATTTCGTTTATCAGCACTGGTGCACCTGTGCAGGGAAGCTCCAGCCCCTGCCCCCAGCAGGGAGGGCCGTGCGCGCGCTCCAGGCCGCCCCCCTTGCCTCTTACCTCCCGCAACCAGTGAGCCACGCTGTCCAGTGGGGTGGCTGTGCATGGATAGCTGTGAATCCACCACCTTTTGAGCCTAAACAGATTCATCCTGGGCCTGCCTCTGTCATGCTGGGAAGTGCTAGATTATGGGATGGCAAAGCCGGTGAGGGTGGCCTGAACTGGACTGTGACTTCTGAGATTAGGATTCCCCATCCCTCTCAGTGCTTGGCCCGGGTGGTCCCTAGTAAGAGAAGCCTGCCAAGATCTGTCCTGAACAAAGGCAGAAAAAATAATAGTCCTAGCTTTAGAAAAAGCATTCCAAAATTCTACTTCGTGCAGTGGCTTGAGGGCCAAGGCTTTTTCCTTCAGCCCTGTGGGTTCAAGAGCAGTTGGTAGAACCAAGGGACAGTAGGGTCTAGAGAGCCGTGACGTCCCAGAGTGAGTGACAGTCCACCTGGGTTTTGAAGGATGAGTAGGAGATTGTCAGGAGGAGCAGGAGCAGGAAGGGGCTTTGCTTCATAGAGGACTGCAAGCCGTCGTCTTCTCTGGCCCATGAGGCCACAGGGGATGTGGGCTCAGGGACAGGACAGTGGCCTCCAGGGGTTGGAAATTGTCAGAATTTGGAGCTTCCCAGGTGGACCTAAGTGGCTTTCATTACTCCATTTTACAGATGAGGAGGTGGAGACTTGGAATAGAGCAGTCCTTTAGCTGGGGCAGCAGGGTACTGGGTGGGAATCTGGAATTCTGAGTCTATCGTTAACACTTCTCAGGGTCCACCGGCATGAGGGCTGCTTCCTGTGGGAATGCCTTCTGTTCCTTACTCCTTGTCAGTCCTGTCTTCTTAGAAAAGTGGGATAGTCCCTTATGGGCATGTGATGACAACTTAATAAGAAAACAGTGTGTGCCCAAAACATAGTAGGTTTCTTGTTAGTTTGCTTCCTTCTCCAAGTAGATAAACATCAACCACTTAAGTTATGGTGAGGTGTAGGGTGGAGAGGAGGCCAGAAACCTGGCAGGGGACACACCAGCCCTGTGGAGGACACAGAGGGTGCCCAGGCAACTGGGAACAATGAGTAGCCACCACCTCTAAGAAAGTGGGGTAAGGTACCTGGTAGGTGCTCAGTGAGGTACAAACAGATATGTAGGGTAGATGGGTAGACAAATGGATGGGTGACTACGCAATGCTTCTGGGAAGCTCAGTGGGTCTGAAGGTGGGAGAAGATACCCGTTGGTGCTCAATGAACAGTGAATAAATGTATTGGACGGATGCATGGATGGATGGATGATTAGGTGGATGAATGCATGGATAAATGCATAAATGCTTTGATAGATGGGTGGTTGAATGCATGGATGGATAGATGGATGGATGGATGGATGGATGGATGGATGGATGGGTAGGCGACACCTCTGAGAATTTGAGGGAGTTCAAAAGTGAGGGAAGGTATACCAGGTAGGTTCTCAATGAGCAATGACTCAATTTATGAGATGGATGATTGGATGGATGGATGGATGGATGGATGGATGGATGGATGGATGATTGGATGGATGGATGGACAGACGGACAGACAGATGGATGATTGGATGGATGGATGGATGGATGGATGGATGGACGGATGGATGGATGGATGATTGGATGGATGGATTCGTGGATGGATGACTGGATGGATAGATGGATGGATGGATGGATGGATGGATGGATGGATGGTTGATTGGATGGATGGATGGATGGATGGATGGATGGATGGATGGATAGACGGATGGATGGACAGACGGACAGACAGATGAGACAAGTGGCAGTTGAGTGGATGAACAGTTAAGCAAGAGATAACACGGAGAACCTCATCCCCTCCACCTTGCTCCCTATCAAATCGGTCTCCATCATAGTTTATCCCCTTGATCAACACACATGGCCACTACCTGGCCAGGGGCTGCAGGTGCTCAAGGACGTTCCCTCCATGAGAGACTCTGCCCTTTCCCATCTGCCTGATAGGACCATACTGGCCTCGGATGTCCAGAACTCCCTCTGGGAAGAGGCTGGCTCCGAGGACCGGCTCCCTCTGTCCACTGCCACCAGGCTGTGCCAGCTGACGCTTCTTCTAGCCGCTCTGCTGTGGGAGTGCTGCAGCTCCCAATTAAACTGCTTAAGTGACAAAAGACCCCGGGTAATCGTGTGATTAAAAATAAACTTCGGCTGGCTGATGCTGCTTGCTGGGGCCTATCAAACCTGGCAGGGGGCAAGGGGAAGGAACAGGAAGATGAATCCCAGTTCCTCTGACGCATCTTCCCAGGGGACAAGGGTACTTCAGCTACTCACTGTTTATAACCGAGGATGTGGGAGACCCAGAAAAGACCGTGGAGGCTTCAGGAACTCAAGGTGGAGGGTGGGTAGTCCCAGCCTAGGGGAATCTCAGGCCGCAGAGCCACGGAGCAGAGGCCAGGATAAATGGGCTGGCATTTATTTATCGAACACACGCTGCGTTCCCATCCCCGGAGGGAGCCCTTCTCTCGGGTTGTCACGGGAACCCAGCGCCGACTGCCTTTATGGTTTTCATTCATGCAGATGTAGGCTGTGGGGGCAAAGAAGCCCTCTCAGGCCTTCATTCAGCACCTGCTCTGTCCAGTGAGTACCTGCTGTGTGGCAGGTACCATCCTAGGTGCTGTGGATGGAGCCATGAGCAATCCCAAAACTCCTGCCCCTGCGCCTGCCAGGCCCCTGTTCTGGCTAGTCATATGATTGTCCAAGGTCTCCTGATGCTGAAGGAGCCGAGCGGGCCTTCTGTGCCCTCCCTGTGTGCCACCGAATGCCAGGATTCAGGATCATCGTCCCCTGTGGCAGCTCCGGCCTGTCTCCGTGTGGCCGTCCTCCGCATGTGCCTCCCTGTTGCATCGTGTCTGGCTCTCCTTGCCTTATAAGGACACCATCACATGTGTCCTTGTAAGACCCATCACAGGACCTCATTTTAACTTAATCACCTCTTTAAAGACCTCATCTCCAAATACAGTCGCTTTCTGAGGAGCAGGGGGTTAAGCTTTCAGCGTATGAATTTGGGGGGACTCCAGCCCATCACAGCCTCCCTGGGGCCCAGCTGACGCTGGCTGATGCTGGGACCCTGGACCCACCTCACCAAACTGAGAATCTGAAACCAGAACAAGACAAATCACATGATCTGGTGGAGCCTGGCAGCCACAGGTCCTGATTCAGGGGTTCCCCAGACAAGGCACAGGCATACACACCGTCTCTGTGTGGGCACAGCAGACCTCAGGGGCCAGAGGAGAGGATGGGGCAGCCTGGGCGTCAAGGCTAGGGTCTGTGCCTAGCCTCCCGACGGCAGCTGCTCCACACAATTGTCTTCCTTGTCCCCCAGCTCCTGCCACCTCCTGGCCTCCTCCCTTCCATGGAGAAGTGGAGATAGGAGGAGGGAGGACGCCGGGGTCTGTGTCTGAGGTTTGTGTGCCCTGGAGGTGCACATGCCCATCCCCACAATCAGGCCCTCCAGCTGAGGTTCAGTTGGTTGCTAGTGGGTCAGCTGCCCTGATGGGCCTCAGCCTCACCACCTGTACTAACTCACTGGCCAAGAGGTAAAGTGGGGTGTGTCCTGCCCCCAGACATTGGGGCCAAGTGGTGGGATATGCAGCATCTTGCCTGGAGAAACTCACCAGCCCTGCTCACTGAATCCAGAGGGGTGTCTGAACACCACAGGCCCTTCCGTCGGGCTGCAGACCCCCTCCATGTGTGGGAAAGTGGAGTCCAGCGACTCCCCGCTATCTTTCTCCATGGGCCTGGATGTCCATTTGAGGGGGCAGCAGAGCCCTCTGCGGCCTGGACAAGCTGATGGCAGTGCATGGATGCTGGAAGTAGATGCTTGGCCCTGCAAAGAAAAATCAGCACTGAGATAAAGGAACTCTCAGCAATGCAATGTTTACTTCCTGAACTGCAGGAAGGGGACCCTCACTAGCCATCTTGCCACGAGAGTGCAATGAATAAAGTAAAGCAGATAAATTTATCCCTTACACATTTGGGGTCATCCTTACTGCTGTGTCTGATCTCCATTGGCTGGAGCCAGACCTTACAATCTAAACTAAAACCCGACTGGCTGACAACTTAAAACTTTCCTAAAGGGGTAGAAGCCGCGGACAGGCTGGGGGCAGCGAGGTGGATTGCGTACTGCTTTTGTTGTAAACTACCACCTCCCTCCAAAGAGGAGCGTGTCTTCTGGCAGGGCAGGCGTTCTGGCTGGTCAGCTGTGTTGTCAGGGGATGCGGGCTGGAGATGATTCAGAACTGACGGGGGTTTTAAGAACAGGTACAGCGGCCGCTGCAGGAAGACAGGAGGGATCCAGCGGCTGGCCGTGCTTCCATTGGTCCCTTGGGTAGCTGAAGCAGTAGGATCGGCTGGGGCCCAAACAGATTAGAACATCATGGGGCAGCTCTGTAGATTCCAGGGACTTCCCTGTGGCAGCCCTGGGAAGGCACTTCCTCCCTGCGCACGAGGGGTGGGGAAGGCGGCCTTTTCCCGTCAGCTTCAGCCACGCTGCGTACCGCTCAGAGGCCTGGGCGTCTGGCTGGGGACCTGCGAACTAGCACAGAGCCCTGCAGGGCTGAGTGCAGCCTCCCTCCGTGGAGACTGCGTGTTTTTGCTGGGGTTGGTTCATGGAAGAGAGGGGAGCGCCTTTCCCCACACGTTGCTGATGGGCGTCTGGCTTTCTGCCAGGCCACGCGCGGTTCCCTCTGAGGCTCCGGTGGCTGTAAGGCTTCAGCATCTACCAGGTCTCTAAGCGGTTTTGAAACTCGTGGCGTTGCTACCAGTCCCCTCCTGGAACACGTGCTGATTCTGTTGTGTGACGCGTGGTTGCTTTGGTGTCAGGACAGATTTTGGGGTTTCGGCCAACCGTGCGACATGCAAGGGAGCTCTTGCCACCGTCTTGCGGGCTTTGTCATGGTACAGCCAGCCGGTGCGGTAGCTGCCGAGCCCAGCACCCAGCTCCTGGCATCGTGAGGCCCGGGCCCAGCTTCTGGTGTGACGCCCGCGTCTCCACATCTCACCGTAGGGCACCTTCACACTTGTTGTCACACACGCTCACCCTGGAGCCGTATTAGCAAATATACTTAGCGTTTTTTCATGTAAGTGCCAGCTCTTGCGAATGACGGGCCTCCTTGCCATCTGTGTGTAGGGAAAACTGGCCCCAAGGAGCCTGCATTCTGGAATCGTTCATCCTCAAAATGTTTGCGGTGTCAGAGTCTGTCGGAGGAGCACCGCCCTGCCTTTCAAATGGGGTTGAGGCTGCAGCCCTGCCCCCTGCTGGCTGTCCCGTCCTGGCTGCCCACCGGGGCCTGGGCTGCCCTCTCTGGCCAGGGAGCATGGAAGCCCTTGCAGACGGTCTCCTGGAGAGAAATGGCACGTGTCGTGTGGGTTTGGACTCAGTGCAATGGAGGTGGCCAGGGCTGTGTGGAGTGAGATGCCTGTGGGGCTGGGGACCTCAGCCAGAGCCTCATCCAGCCCCCTGTGCCTGGCACGTGTTTCTGGGCAGATCCCAAAGAAGGCTGGGCCCCTTGGGGGCTAACGTGTACCTGTTGCAGAGGGCACAGAGCTGAGCTGCTCGTTTTCAGAGCCGTTGGGACTGCCACCTCCCAGGAAGCCGGCAGGCAGATCAGGCAGGTGAATGCGTCTTCCTTGAACTTCTATTTTAGCATTGAAACGGGAGGATGCGCCACATGGCTGGAGGAATAGTGAATGCAGCTGCCCCAGAAGCCGGTCCCGCACCCCTGGGGTCTGCACCCAGCCTGTGTGGGACCTGACTCCACCAGGAGGGCCGGGCAGGGCTTGCGGTCCCGGGAGGCTCCGAGGGGTGCAGCCCTCAGCTCGAGACTTTGGCTCAGAAAGGGTTTTGTCCCCACTTTGGCCAAAGGTACAGGAGGGTAGGGACAGGTTCCCCAGGCCCCCTGGAACCACACATGATGCGAGAAATTCACACAGAAACTGGAATTCTGGAGGCCACGTTTCAGAGCCCCCAGGTTCTTGCAAGGAAGAGGCTTGATTCCGTTCCCATTTCTCATGCAGTCCCTGGCCCTGACCACATCTTGGCAAACCATGTGGTTCCAGAGAAGCCTCTTCGCCCCCAGGGAGATGCTGCTGTCCTCCGCTTCGGCCCTGGGATCTGAGGGGTGTGAGGGTGGGGTAGGAGTCATGTCGGGGTACGTGGTGGGGTGGGGGTCACGTTGGGGTGCATGGTGGGGAGCCACCATGGAATGGACCTGAGTGAGTCTCCTGAGGACCACAAACTGGGTGCTCAGAACGGCAAAAATGGATGGTCTCGGTTCAGGAATCCAGAGTCCAATATCATGGTGGCAGCAAGCCCGCGTTCCCTCCACAGGGGCTAGGGAAGGTCCTTCCTGCCTCTTCCAGCTTGTGGTGGCTCCAGGCGTTTGTCAGCTGCAGCCGCACTGCCCCCGTCTCTGCCTCTGACCCCCAGCCTCTCCTCTGTGTCTCTGTGCCATCTCTTCTGTCTCTCATCAGAACACTTGTCACTGGATTTAAGCCCCCCACCGGGAAATCCAGGATGATCTCCTCATCCTAACATCCTGACTGAATCACACCTACAAGGAGCTGTTTTCCAAATCCGATCACACTCGTGGGTTTCAGGGGCTGGGGTGCAGTCACATCTTTGGGGACCAGCAGTCACCCCCCTACAGTTACACTCTCACACCTAGAGGGGGTGTGCCGAAACTGTTTGCCGAATGAGTGAGTGAGCTCTGAAAGGAGCCATTGGCCACCAGGATTCCATGCAGGCCTGAATGTGAACACAGGTGTGTGTGGTTTCAGAGCCCAGCCAGGGGCCTTGACGGGCTCCTCTGCCACTGGGCTTGGCTGTGTCCTTGTCAGACCTGGGTCAGGCTTGAGTCTAGTTTGGCCATCCTCAGCTGCCCTCGAGAAAGGCGAATGGCCTGGGTCAGGAAAATGTGGCAAGTGGCAGGATCTGAGGTCACATCATAAGGAGTGTATGTCCAGGGTAATGGAGGTGAATGGAGGTTGTGGAGGTGAGTGGCTGGGATGGTGATGGGTGTGGGGTTTGGAGACCATGATCATGCAGTCACCTGCCTGAATGGTGGACACACTGAAGGGAGAGCTCCAAGAACCTCAAGTTGGGCCAGTGTTGGAGCTCCAGGCAGAGGGACCTGGAGGCCAGTGAGCACTGCAAGGAGTCCTCAACTGCCCCCTTCACTCCCTCTGTACATTGTCTGTTTGTTTGTTTGTTTGAGATGGAGTCTCACTCTTTCGCCCAGGCTGGAGTGCAGTGGCGCGATCTCAGCTCAGTGCAACCTCCACCTCCCAGGTTGAAGCGATTCTCCTACCTCAGCCCCCAAGTAGCTGGGACTACAGGTGTGCACCACCACGCCCAGCTAATTTTTGTATGTTTTAGTAGAAATGGGGTTTCACCATATTGTACAGGCTTGTCTCAAACTCCCGACCTCATGATCCGCCTGCCTTGGCCTCCCAAAGTGCTGGGATTACAAGCGAGAGCCACAGCGCCCACCCCCCTGCACATTTTCTATCCTACTGGGTGAGGCCAGCCTGTGGGACCCCAGGAAGCCTCCACAAGTGTGGCTTCTTCTCTGGAGTTCCCTGGGCATCCCTCCTCCCCGAGGAAGGACCTCCTGGGAAGCTGGACTTTCCCGAGACCCTGCCTGGTTGCCCAGCTCCAGCTGGGACACGTGCCGAGGACGTACAAGGCGTGTTTCTGTCCTCAGTCCCTGCGCCTCTCTCAGAGAAGACAGTCCCTTGAACACAGGGCAGTGGGTTCCCTCACCGAGCAGGCAGAGTCCCGAAAACCTGCCCACCCTGGGTCCGGCCACGACCTCGTGCACCTTCCCACAATGAGCCTGTGATGGACGGGTCCCCTTTGCCCCTGAGCGCAGACACAGGGCAGGCCTCTCACAGAGCACAGATGTGCTGCAGCCTCGGGGCCCTGGGCCCACTTGTCTCCAGGGCAACCCAGAATCCCCTTTGTGCCGCTTAAAATATCCTGCCGTTCCCAGCCGCATGGGCCGTGTACTCTGTTCTTGGCAGAATTCTTCTTTCCTTCCCAGGCCTGGGGGAGGGCAGTGGCAGGAGGGCCATCCCCAAGGGTCTTCATCACTCAGGTAGTCACTGGGAAGGCCCTGGGGGCCAGCAGCCATCCCTGTGGCTGTGTAACCCTGGCTGGTCCCCAGGCCACCCCTCAGCCTCCAGGACACCCCTCAGCCTCCAGGCCACCCCTCGGCCTCCAGGCCACCCCTCGGCCTCCAGGACGCCCCTCGGCCTCCAGGGCCCAGGCCATGGACCCCCTGCTGAAGGCCTGAGCAAGGGAAGCCTCTGGCCGGGAGGAGGGTTGGTGTGGGCCCAGGGGCCCTGGCTGGGCCTGTTCCTCCCCAGTCTGCCCCTGGGTCCTCACCCACTGGATCCTCTGAAGCACATAGCAGGAGGGCCCTGTGTCCACTGAGGCCCTGGACTCTGCCTGTGGTTGGTGAGGCTCAGCTAACTTTTGCCGACCCAACCACAGGTACCCTGAGTGGGCAGCATTGGGCACGTGGACTGGACACGAGAACCAGGCTGCCCACTGGCACCTTTACTCTTGTCATGAGATGGGCCTCACCTTTAAAGTCACCTTCACACACCTTCCTTCAAACTCCCTTGGATTTTAACCATTTTGTCTGTTTGACCCCTGCTCAGAAGCATCAGGCGAAACATTCTCCAACAACCCAGTTAAAGCACCTCCTCACAACCAGTTCTCCCGTCACCGTGCCCGGAGGGGCCTCCGCGCCCTCACCCCTGCCGCACCTGCTGCCCGGGCCTTCCTCCCACATGCTTTGCTCTTCGACTCCACCTGCTCCTCCCCGACACAAGGCTCAGAGGGTGCCTCCCGTCCTCTCTGCCGCCAGCAACCCCCCAGCCCGTATTGACTCCTCCCCTCTCCCCAGTCACTGCCCACCCTCCTGTCTTCTGTGAGTGCTCCAGCAAGTGAACGGAGCCATGGCTTCGCTTTGCCTGCAGGTGCCACCTTGGCCAGGCACAAGCTGGGCCTGGCAACAAAGGCACCTGGGGTGGCAAGTGCCAGGGGGCCGCCCTCCCCACCTTGGCAGCTGCAAGTCCCTGTCCTCGCTGTTCCCTGCGCCTGCACAGACACCTTGTGGGAGCTGAGCCTGCCTCTTCCTGGGCCTCCCTCTCCCCCAGACCTGCCCGGCCCTCCTTCCCAGGTCCCTCTCCTAGTGAGGCACAGCCCACTCTAACTTATCTGCCAGCCCCCTCTCCATGTCCTAGGCCAGGGGTCCAGACTTTATCCGTACAGGCCAGAGAGTGATTTCAGCATTTGCAGCCACACACTCCCTATGGCAGCCTCTCAGCTCTGCCTTTGTAGCAAGGAGCAGCCACAGACAGTACACCTACGAATGGAGTGCTGGTGTGCAAATAAAACTTTATTGACAAAAGCAGGCAGCAGTCCCGGGTTCCAATCACGGCTCAGTCACCCCTAGCTGTGAAGCCTCCAGAAAGGGACGGAGCCTGTCAAAATCTGTTTTCAGATCCTAAAATGGCGATGGTCACTGCACCCACCACACGGGGCTGGCATGTGCCTTGAATGAGACATTCTGCATCACACGTAAGTTGTAATATGAGTTAACTCCTTGCTTCCGTGTAAACATACCAAGCTTTTTCCACACCTCAGGGCCTTTGCTTATGTTCTTCCTCCATCTGGGATGCCCTTCCCTCACGTGTCCATCTGCCCAACTCCTACTCATCCTGCAAAACCCAGCTGTGACAGTCCCTCCTCTCCACACTTCCAGCGACGCCCTTCACACTCCTGGCATCTCAGTGGCTCCAGTAGCACGTGGCGTGTCTTTCTGTCGTGGACGATCCCACTCAGTTGTGATGATCTGCTCCGCGTCTGTCTCCCCCGCCAGCCTGCGCCCTCGTCACTGTTAGTCATCACTCTGTCAGCAGCATCTGACATGCAGAAGACACTCAGAATTCATTCATTCCGCAGGGAGCTATTCGCGCGGGCTGGGTGTGCCAGATACCATTTCCAGAGCTAGGGTTACAGTGGGGAGCAAAGCAGAGAGCCCCTGCCCTCACAGAGCCGGCAGGCCTGTCCCCGGCAGGGAAGTGGCAGCTGCTGGGGATGTGAAGCCGCTGCAGGGCTGGGGAGTGCTGGGGAGGGGAGGGCAGGCCCGCTAGGCGGGACAGAGAAGGCCGCCTAGAGGTGGGATGTTTCAGCAGAGACTGGACAGAAGCGTGGGCATGGGCTGCCTGGGCATGGGCTAGAGCACTGCAGGCAGCAGGAACATCAGGTGCAAAGGCCCCGTGGCGGGAACGGACTTGCACTTGGGAAACAGCAAGGAGGCAGCATAGCTGTAGTGTCCACGGAGGGGGTGGGGGGTGTGGTCAGAGAGGCCGAGCCCACCTCACTGAGGCCTGGGTAACACAGAAAAATTCCCGGGCCATGCAAGGGTCTGAGCAGGAAGAGGTGTGATGGCTCTGGGGCCAGGTGGAGAAGGGACAGAGCAGTAGAGACTTGGAGAGACTGGGCCAGAGCCAAGCACAGGGCCCAGGAGAGAGGAGAAGGTGGCTCAGGCCAGAGCAGAGACCGTGGGTGGGCAGCGAGAAGGGGCCAGAGTCAGCTGTGACCTGCAGGCACTTGCTGACCGATTGGCCCCCAGCAACTGGACGAGGTGCCGGGGCAGAGATGGGGCGACGCTGCGTGTGATGCTGGGCAAGTTACATTTGAGCAGCCCATTGGGTGTCAGGGTAGAGCCTGCATGGGTTGGGCTGGAGAGTGAGTCTGGGGCTGCAGCAGTCTGATGGCGTCTGAAGTCAAGACTTGATCAGGTCACCCTGGGGATGTGTGTGACACAGAGGACTGCGCTCAGAGGATGGGGAGCTGAGGAGGAGGCCACAGGAGGGGCCGGGGGCATCCAGCGGGTGAGAAGGGGACATCTAGAGAGCCTGGCCCAGCCCGGCCCAGCAGAGCACGTGCAGGAGGAGGCAGTGGCTGTGTCAGCTGAAATGAGGGTTGCATGTTGGCCGTTCCCCTCACAGCATGGAGGCCATGGGCACCTTGCTGATCGCTGATATGAATCTGGTTTTGTGGGCTCAAGAAAGAAGAGAGCCCCAGAGAATGAAAAACAGGTGCCCAGAGAAGTCCCTGTGCACAGATGTTCACACAGCACTATCCACAGTAGCCAGAAAGCAGAGCAGCCCAGACACCCCTGGCAGGTGGATGGATGGACAGACCAGTCCAGAGCATGGAATATTATTCAGCCCTTAAAAGGAATGAGGGACTGACACAACAGGCGTGAGTGTGGGAAACAGGACGCTGAGTGAAAGAAGCCAGACACAAAAGGCCACACATTGTGTACTGTTTGATTCCATTTCTGTGAAAAGCCCAGAGTTAGCAAATCTGTAAAGACAGAAAACAGATGAGTGGTTGCCAGGAGATGGGGGAGGAGTGGGGAGTATGACAGTCAGCCTGGACTTTCATAACCAAACGCCACGCACTGTTGCTTAAACAACACACGCTTACTTTTTCACTGCTCTAGAGGCTGGAAGTCAGAGGCCAGGGTGCCATCAAACTCGGTTCCCAAGGAGGCCTCGCTCCTTGGCTTGCAGACGGCCATCTTCTGACTGTGTCCTCACATAGTCTGTCCCTGGTGTGCTGAGAGAGAGAAGGTGCACAGGTGTTTCTTTCTCTTCCTATAAGGACTCTCATCCTAAGGATCAGGGCCCCACCTTCCCCACCTCATGTGACCTTCGTCATCTCCTTAAAGCTTCTGTCTCCAAATACAGTCAGATTAGGCATTGGGGCTTCAACCTGTGTGTTTGACGGGGACGCAGTTTGGTCCGTGACAGAGAGTGACTGCTTCCTGGGTATGGGATTTCCTTTTGGGTGATTTAAAGATTCTGAAACTAGATAGAAGTGCTAGTTGCACAGCATTGCGAATATGTTAACTGCCACCAAATTGGACTTTTTTAAATGATTTTTTTTTAGTTTTGTAAATTTCACCTCAATTACCAAAAAAAAAGGGGGAGGGGGGCAGAGACAGGAGAGGACCTGGGCACAGTGAGCAGAGGCCACTTTGGGAAGGAGAGCTGCTGAAATAGAGACATGGGGTCTGGAGAGAGTGTCATCCAAGTCATCCGTGTCTTGGATGATTTGGGAGGCGGGGGCCCTGCCGCAGAAGCATCGTCCTTCAGCAGGGAGAGGAGGAGATGCTGGCCTGGCCAGGAGCCCGGCTGCTCATCCGCAGGGGCCAGGCAGACAGGGTAGGAATGGACGTGGGGAGACATCAGCTCCAAGGACAGTGCTGGAAGGGCTGGGAGATGCCGTCCAGTTAGGGGCATGCACAGCCTTGCAGGGATGGGGTTTGGGGGTGAGCCTGGGCATCTTGTTGTGATGAGATCATGGGGACAGTCAGGCATGAGTGGGGAGGTCTCAGTCTCAGGGCCTGCTGCACTAGGCGGTGTAAGGGCAGGAGTGTAGAGGGCAAGGAATGGACAGGCCAGGAACTCACAGCCTGGGTGTTTGTTGAACCAATGCACACGTCCTGCTTCCAAGAGCTTGGGGAACCCCACGGAGGGGGATTCATCTGCCCCAGCTCCCAGGGCCTTATGCTGCAAATAGCGACAACGGTAAGACTAAAGCACGTCACAGCAGCTAGTACAGATGTCCCACTTCCTCTCTCCAAGGCCCTTCTAAGAGCTTCACATGCACTGCAACGTCCAGGCCGACACATCTGCAATGGTAGGTGTCAGGACAAAGGAGAAAACAGAGGCAGGGAGAGGCAGTTTTGCTCGCCCCACATCATGAAGCTGTAGGTGGTGGAGCAGGTTTGGGACTTCGACCATCTAGCTCGGGCGTCTACCTGCTTTTTGGTTTGGTTTGCTTTGCTTTGGTCTGGTTTGTTTTTATGAGGCAGAGTCTCACTCTGTTGCCCAGGCTGGAGTGCAGTGGCGAGATCTCAGCTCGCTGCAACCTCTGCCTCCCATTTTCAAGCAATTCTTTGCCTCAGCCTCCTGAGTAGCTGGGATTATAGCTGCCAGCTACCACGCCCAGCTAATTTTTTGTATTTTTAGTTGAGACGGGGTTTCCCCATCTTGGCCAGACTGGTCTTGAACTCCTGACCTTGTGATCCACCCGCCTCGGCCTCCTAAAGTGCCGGGATTACAGGCATGAGCCACCACACCCGGCCTTTGGTTTTTCAATAACACTTTGTTGAGGTATCATTCTCAAACATCATAACTGTCCCCATTTTTAAAGTACTCAGTGCAGTGGCATGCGTACCTTCGCAGGATTGTACAACCACCATCTCTCTCTCGCTCCAGAACACTTTTAGATGCCAAAAGGAAGCCCCGTGCCCTTAAAGCAGTCACTCCCTCCCTGTTTCCCCCATCCCCAGTCCCTGGCGCCCACCAGTCTGTTTCCTGCCTCCACGGACGTGTGTATCTGGACACGTTGTGTGAATGGAACCCTTGCTGTCTGGCTTCGTTCACTGAGCAGAGAATTTCCAATACGCATCTGTGTGGCCGCATCTGTCAGAACTTCCACTGCATTCCTTCTTTTTTTTTTTTTTTTGAGACCCAGTCTAACTCTGTCACCCAGGCTGGAGTGCAATGGCATGATCTCAGCTCATTGCAACCTCTGTCTCCCAGGTTCAAGCGATTCTCTTGCCTCAGCTTCCCAAATAGCTGGGACTATAGGCGCCAGCCACCATGCATAGCTAATTTTGTGTTTGTAGTAGTGACAGGGTTTTGGCATGTTGACCATGCCGGCATCGAACTCCTGACCTTAGGTGATCCACCTGCCTCAGCCTCCCTAAGTGCTGGGATTACAAGCGTGAGCCACCATGCCTGGCCCTTCATTCCTTCTTAGGTGCCAACACCAGTCAGCCCGTGCTGTGCCATCTGCCACCAGGAGGATCATTTTCCCAAACCCCTTATGGATATGTTTAGCCATAGGCCTCCTTACGTGCAGGAGAAGGTGTGAGTGTCACTGAAAGTGTTTGGAAGTGTTTTGTTGTTTGTTTGTTTTTCTTTAAAGCAAGCCTGAACTGGGGGTAACAGTAATTCAAACATAGCACCCTGGGCAGAAGAAAACCATGCATGGCCAGTGTTCTGGGTGTGTGCATTTGTTTGTGCCTTGCTTGTTTCCAGGCAGATATGCTGTTTGGGTAGGAACCCATTATCTCTGTCCATTGGGCTCAGCAAGCCCAGCCCTGCTCCGCTCAGAAGCCCTGGAGCTGTGCCTTTCATTTAGGGCTCCTTGGAGTCCTGGGATGGCTTTGCTCTCACTCGCGGCGCTTCCTGAGCCTGCGTGATGAACCAGGTCAGCTGCCAGGCTGTCTTGAGTTAATTGGCAGTAAGGGGACTGCCTTCTGCCAAAGGAACTGAGTGTGACCATTCCCAAGTCACAGTGCCTCGGATCTGCCTTCTGGCTGCAAACTGCTGTCCCTTCTCACTCATCCCAGAGGGAGGTTGGGGGCAGCCTCTGGATCCCGCAAGGTCCCATCTGCATCTGGGGAGGAACGGGACACTCTCATTTGTTGGATTCCAACGGGGGAGTACATTTCCCTGTGTTACTAACCAATCCCTGCCCTCTGTGAGTCGGTTTAACCCCACGGCTCCGTCTCTATGGCGATAGTCAACAGGGAGCCAGCAGGGAGGCTGTGGGCTCCGCATGCACCTGCCTGTTCTTCCCCCGACACTGGGTGCTTGCGTATTCATTTATGCTCCTTTTCCAAAGCATGTATAGCATAGAACTCTAAACACAATAAATGCCTTCGCTGAGCCCCGTAAATAACTTCTGGAAAACGTCAGCCAACAAAACTCGTCAGAACACCTCTCGCCTCCTTTGCATGAGGAAAATCACCTTGCGGCTCTGGGAGTTTTCTTTTGTTGATATAAATGTTTGTGCATAGAAGCTGAAGACAGCCCACAGCCCCAATCCAGCGTTGTTGGGGAACAGAGGTTGTGTTGCTGACAACACCCTCTGAATGCTTGCGGGTAGGGCTGGGGCCCCCAACCCAGGACCTTGGGAGGTCATTTATCCTGAGTTTTAACCCAGGGTGGTGACATGAGCCACCTCATTTCCACCTTGTGCCTGCCCCATGTGGGATGCAGAGCAGGGGTAGCAGTATCCATTTACCCACTAGGTAACCACCTAGCAAGAGGAACAGCCTTGGCCTAAAATATAAACTACAAAGCTATAGGGCCAGAATACCAACACTTTGCCTAGGATGCCAGCTCCTAGGATATCCCCCCTCTACTGTGGTGCCTCTTATGTCAGGAAGCAGATTACCTACCACCTTAGTTGCCAGAAAGCCCTGAAAACTACACAGGAGTTAGTGGAGACTCGGCATCCCTGAAGGAACCCCTTAGGGAACTCTGCTGTTCTCTGGAAAAAGACCCTGAATATAGCAGTTCCTATGGGAAGTATTGGCCAACCTCCCACAGTTTGTCTTCCAGGCTGTTCTTCTAATACTAATACTTCCACCACAGCTACCTTGCACTTTAAAATTTGCAATGCATTTTGACATAGTTTCCCATGTGACTCTTATAACTGCTCCATGCCGAGCTAAGAGTTGTCATCTCCATTTTGTAGGTGGTAAAACTGTTGCTAAGTTATCAAATGGCTTTCCCAGAGTCATCATGTATTAGTCAGCAGTTGCTGCATAACAAATTATTCCAAAATTTAGTAACTTAAAACAATTGATTGTGTAAGTCAAATTAGGGTGGGCTCTGCAGGGAGGTTCTTCTGTTCCCAGGTAGACTTCCACTTGTGTCTGTAGTGGCAGTTGGTAAACTCTCAGCAGGTCGGCAAGGATGATGACCAGGGCATCTGAGTCTCATCCTCCAGCAGGCTAGCCCAGGCTTACTGATATAGCAGCTGTGCAGCCTTCCAAGAGTGAACGGAAGCACGTGAGGCCTTTTGTAGTCTAGACTCAGAACTGGCACAGGGTCACTCGCACCACATGCTATTGGCCAGTCACAGGGCCAGACCAACTTTAAGGTCTGGGCAGATAGGCTTTGTCTCTTGATAAGAGGAGCTGCAAAGTCACATTGCGTATGGGTGTGGGTTCAGGGAGGGGAATAATTTTAGGTCTTATTGCCGTCTACCACAGCCAACCCCCCACCTGCCTTCCCAAGTGAGCTTAATTTCTCCTTCTCTGAAGATCTTTGATCCCCACAGACAGAGACACTTGCCCCTGCCTTTTGCTTTCCACCAGTTTTGTCCACCTCTGTTCCAGCCCTGATCCCAGGGGAGTCTAATTTATCTGCCCACGCTACCCACCCACACCAGATTCAGAGCAGCTTCAGGGCAAAGACCCCACATCCCTAGCCTCCTAACCAGAGCCTGGCACATGGGCTCTATCAGGCATTGGTGAATTGACAAACTGCAGCTTTACCACAGGTTTCTGTTGCCCCTTTTAGTGGCCAGACCTCTGCACTCCCTGCTTTTGTTGCAGGCAAGAGCTCTGTATCCCCAGCTTCCAAACCCAGCCCCAAGGGAGCCTGGGTCCCTCCAAGATGCTAATGTGAGGTGAGGGGACAGGGCCTCTGCACTCACTGCTTCTGTGTTAGGTTCTGGGTTAGATTTCATTGAAAAAGAGGCACCCATCACTAAAGCAGGGAAAGAGATGTAAAAGCCCTCAACTCACTTACCAAGTACAGCTCTGAGAAACACAGCTAAGCGTGGAGAAACTCAGGTGGAGCTGAGAGCCAGTGCTGAGATTTGAGCCTGTCCATGCCACTGCCTGTGTGTGTGAGTTCACGCATCTGACCACTTGGATGTGCTTTTATGGACTGTCAGGCCAGTTATAACGACACGTCTGCCTTGCTTGGTCTAGGTGCTTGTGAGGTACAGAGAATATGCAGCTTAGAAGGCAGCTGTTCTTCCCCCATGCTTCGGCACACATTTTTCATTCATTGCACACCATCTTTCAGTTGTTTGCAGAACTGGGTCGTCCATGAAGGCAGGGAATAAAGTATATGGAGTACCGACAATGTGCTGACAAGCAGTGGGCCGTTGATAAATGACATCCTCGGTGTTGCTGTGGATAGTGATGTTTCTGTGTTGATATGGATGCATCTTTTCTCCTCGCATCCTCTCGGGATGGGGCGTCATTGGGGTGAAGTTCGTCTTGGGGTGAGGCTCATCTGAACAACGCCCACTGGTCTAAGTGATTCAGTCCATAGTGAGCCTCTTTGGGGATCAGGCCCTTGCTCTGACCTCATTAGCCCAGGGCTTCAGCCAGCGGTCACAGCTGACATGCAGCTGTCGAAGGCCCCAGGCCCTCTGGGAGGAGCGGGTCTGGGCCACTGCACCCTGGCAAGCCCTCGGTGCCATGAGCCTTCCTATCCCAGTACCCAAGGAAATTCTTCCTGCCACGATCAGCTTTTAAGATTCCCCAATGCTGAAAAATGATTCAGTTTAAATATGACACACAACCAGCTGCAAATAAGTTAAATGTTGCTGCTTAGGGTGTTAGTGGCATTTATGAATATTGTAGGGAAACATTTACTCACTAAAATTCCGCACAGTAGAAAAACATCCCTCCCTCTAGTACACAGTATGGTGCTTATTCTTGTCCATGTTATTTAGGCTAATGATAGTCTTGTAATGGCCTTAGCTTAAGTATTTTACCCCAAAGAATCAAGCTGTGGAATGCTCTTTTTTAAAAACATACTTTCAAAAATATTTTCTTACCTATGGAAGCTTATGGCACATAGTAGGCATTTAGCAAATGTTGGTTTCTTTCCTTTTAGACCGACATCTGGTTGGGACTGGTTTTAACCACCTTGAGAACTTTTCTCATCTCGCCCACCTCGAATGTCTCCTCCCCTGCGGGTGTATGGGGATCTGCTGCAAGTTGCTTCTTCTGATTAGAGTCTGCTACCTGATCACCCTGTTAGATCTTGAGAGAGGTTTCCATTCCCAAACACTGAGCAGGTGACATTTCCAGAACTCAGAGTTAGTGTCTTCCTGCCACCTTTGAGCTGGTGTTTGGACACAAAGCTGCCCAGGTGGCCAGGCCACAGGTGTTGGCACAGCTCTCTGCAGGACATGGTTGACAGCAGTCATCTGCTCACCACACCTCTCCTAATCCTCCCGGCTTGGGAATTCTAGACCTCTTGCATCCTCCGAATTGGATGCTGTCTGATACTTCCAAAAGGACACCATGCTATGAGATCTGAGGAGGAGAGGATGACTCAGAAAAGGCCCAGAGGAGCTAACAGTGCTCTGAGCAGGACGTTCGGTGACACGGAGTCCTCTGACAGCAGTAGTTCTTGGAGACATTTTTATACGTATGGCCACATGCATGTGCAAACACACACCCCCCACCACCACAACAAAACCTGCTGCACAGAGGGTTCTTTCTTAGCTGAGCAAAGTGTAAGAATGAACTTTGAGCCAGGCGCAGTGGCTCACACCTGTAATCCCAGCACTTTGGGAGGCTGAGGCAGGCAGATCATTTGAGGTCAGGAGTTCGAGAGTAGCCTGGCCAACATGGTGAAACCCACCCCTGTCGCTACTAAAAATATAAAAATCAGCTGGGAGTGATGGTACGCACCTGTAATCCCAGGTACTCAGGAGGCTGAGGCAGGAGAATTGCTGGAACCCATGAGGAGGAGATTGCATTGAGCCAAGATCACATCCCTGTACTTCAGCCTGGGTGACAGAGCAAGAGTCCATCTCAAAAAAAAAGAGCTTTGGGGCCTCCAGAACACACCTCTTGAGGAGTCAGGGTTTGATGATGTGGGATTTGTTTTTTGTTTTTTGGGTTTTTTTGTAGTGGATTCGGCCAGCTTTGAAAAGGAACCTGCTCTTATTTCTGTCCCTAGAGCACTCAGAAGAACACCTAGGAGAGTGCTGGCTCCTTGGAGCTCTTTCGTCCCTATCTGAGAACACCTGTTCTTGTTTCTTTCCTCAGTTTGCTCTTACCACATTGTCTCTCTCCATCCTCTTCCTCAGGTCCAGGAGACACGGTTTCACCCACAGAGTGTTTGTATGGTGTTACAGCAAGTAAGGCTATGTGGCATGGCTCATAAGTCTCAACAGTATGAGACTTGATTAGTCAC
This sequence comes from Cacajao melanocephalus, assembly GCA_963573385.1. Taxonomy (NCBI): domain Eukaryota; kingdom Metazoa; phylum Chordata; class Mammalia; order Primates; family Pitheciidae; genus Cacajao; species Cacajao melanocephalus. Next base: position 80,167 of record CAUYLG010049298.1, read on the forward strand.
CTATTACGCATGGCAGTATCACCGTAAAATCAGTGGCTCCAACAACGTGCATTTACTCTCCCAGGGGGTCTTTGGGTTAGGAGAGAGGCATGCTTTAGCTGGGTCTTCTGCAAGGCTTCACTCAGCCTGTGGGCTGGGCTGCATTCTCATCTGGAGGCTGACTGGTGAAGGAACCACTTCTGAACTCTCGCAGGTTGTTGGCAGAATTCAATTCCTCGCATTTTTAGGATTAAGGGCTTCATTACTGGCTGGAGGCTGGAGGCTGCTCTCAGCAACCAGAGGCCACCTGTGTCTCCTTGCAGTGGGGTTCCCTGAGGTGACTGCTTGCTTCATGAGGCCAGAGAGAGAGAGACAGACTCCAGCAAGAAAATCGGTACCATCTAATATAATCATGTAATCGTGTGCATGAAGTCACATACATCCTGTCCCCTTGGCTGTATTCTACTTGGAAGAAGCACATCTCAGACCCAGCAGACACTCAGTGGGAGAGAATCACATCAGGGCCTGAAGACCAGAAGGTAGAATCCAGAGCCACCTTAGCAGTTTGTCTACCGCAAGGACCGTAAGCATGTTTCCAGCCCCACATGGGGTCTGACACTGCTTTATAAAAATGTCCCATAAAGGTAAGGAGACAAGGGACCAAGCAGAAAAGTTAAACCTGAGGCTTATTCATTATTAGCAGTGAGATTTTTATCTAACAACGTAGGCTTCTTTTGAAAGCTTTTGGTTATTTAAAACCTCTTTTTCAGGAGGCTTAGAACCTTTCTGAGCACACTGTTCTCCAGCCACTCCTCCTAAGTTGTAATTCCTGCTTTTAAGATTCTTTAGAGATTCTTTTCCTAAGTCTCCAGGTTAAGCCAGCAGCAGCTTCGAGGCACACTAGGTTAGGAGGTGGTAGTTTTGACCTTTATTCCTAGCTCTACCATCCTCCACCCTTTAAGAAACCATCTCTCATTTTCGCTCTGTGGTTCTCACCTCTAATAGACACATTGTACCCATTTTTTCAAACAATTATGTACAAGGATTATTCCCCTTAATATCTCTCTCTCTCTCTTTTTTTTTTTTTTTTTTTTTTTTTTTGAGACGGAGTCTCACTCTGTCACCCAGGCTGGAGTGTAGTGGAGCAATCTCGGCTCACTGCAACCTCTGCCTCCCGGGTTCAATCAATTCTCCTGCATTAGCCTCATGAGTAGCTGGGACTACAGGTGCCTGCTGCCACACACAGCTAAATTGTTTTGTATTTTTAGTAGAGACATGTTTTTACCATGTTAGCCAGGATGAGCTCGATGTCCTGACCTCATGATCCGCCCGCCTTGGCCTCCCAAAGTGCTGGGATTACAGGCATGAGCCACTGCACCTGGCCTGATTCCCATTATCTTTAAGTGAAATTCTTACAGAAAAAAATTCACAATATAATAATTTCAAAAACATCAAGATAATACCTTTTATGAATCAATGCACAGTCAGAAGAAACAAATACCCTTGCAGGTATTTCAAACGGAGGGGATTGAATGCAGGAAAATGTTTTCAAAAGTATTGGAAAGGCTGCAGGAGCAGAAAGGGATAGGTGATGTCACCCAGAGATTGGTCACTGCAGGAAGCCGTCATGTCCCTTAGGGTTGCAGGAGTGAAAAGAACTAAGAGGTATTGCTGAGAGCGTGAGGAGCACCCCATTGACATTCCTCAGGTGCCACCTATGCCAGCCAGTAAGTCCAGCTTTGCACAAACGTCTCCCATCAGCAAAGCCAGACTGCTGCCCTGGCAAGAGAGTGGGAAATGCAGTGTGCGTACTTAGCCACTGAGAGCACAGAATGGCAGGAATGGGGCTAAGTACCAAGAGACAGCACACATCCCAGAGGTGACAGTGGGGACAGAGGAGAGGATGGCATGACAGAGCAGGAGGATGATTTCCAGATGCACGCAGTTGGGCACCCTGGCCTGGAGAACAAAGGATGGGGCGGATGACCCTGCAGTCACCTGGAGTGCCGCGAGTGGTGACTACTGCACTCACACCCCTAGGGGCCCTGCCACTGATGGTGCAGTTTGGGGAACTGGTGAGCAGTTATTTCAAAGCCCCAGCTAAACAAAAGACATTCCTCCCTTGATGTTGAAGTCATTGGCATTTCTGAAGAATTCAGTGTGTATTCAAGCCGCGCCCCAAACACTCTGTGCTTCTTGTGGAAAGAATTTAGGATCTGAGCTCAGATGGTTAGAAAAAGACACTTCACTTGTCTAGGGTTGGGTGGGACCTTTGGAAGTCATGTGGGTGGGGTAACTGGCTACTGACTGTCCCACATCCCAGCCGTGCCCGCAGCACACCGGTGGTACCTCCCCAGCACCTGGGCAGCCATAGCTGGCCACGAATCTCCAGACCACACCCAGGGGGCAGAACTGCCTCAGTGAGAACTCTGCTCACAGAGTGGCACCCTGAGCCAAGCCCCACCCACCACTGCCCTCAGAAAGAACAGGCCTTCCCCAACAGTTGGGTGGGCACACCTCCAAGACTCAGGGGAGCCCAGTGCCCACAATTCCCCATGGTGGTACATCAGCTCCTTTACACACAGCCTGTCTGGAGAGGTAGGCGTCTCTGACTCCTGCATATAACCCTGACATCCAGATGGCCAAAAGTTCATTGAGAACCAACCTCCAAGCGTGCCCGTCTGAGACACTGGGGAGGAAGCCTCAGAGTGTGTGCCCCGGAGCAGTGGCAGTCACTGAGGGAAACCCTCACAGCCCTGCTAGGTGTGATGCATGTGAAACAAAACTTGAGGGCTGCTCCCTTCTTCCTGGAAGGAGCGGCAGAGAGTGCCAGGGAGCCCCTTGTCTCCAGACGTCAGTGGAGAGGTATCCAGGTGTTAACTGGAGGAAAGGGAGGGGCACAGAGAGAAGATGCCCACACTGACAGTGACCTGGGAGTCTTGCCTCAGGCCTGCCTGGCACACGGAAGCCTGGGCTCAGGTCGTTGGGGAATGAGGACTGGACTCCTTTGGGTTCCAGAAGAAAGAAAGCTTAGAGGTCACTTTTCCAAAGAAAAGAATTCCCAATTTCCGGTCTCTCCTCTATTCCTCCTTATCATGTGTGCACAGATGTGTGTGTGCGCGTGCGTGGTGTGCATTCATGTACACGCATGTGTGGAGATGTGTTTGGGTATGCATGTGTGCATGCATGAATCTGTGCGCATGTGTTCATGTGTGTCAGCACACATATACCTCAGGAACATACAGCTGTAAGTCTCGCCTGTCATTCCTGCATGTTTCTGGGTAACTGGAGGCCGCTGTTGGGCCAAGAACAGCATAAACTCCTCTCCCTGTCTCCAGCTCTCCCTCCCAGGGAACTCTCCAGGCCCCCGTGCCATGGAGGTGTGATGGATGAGTGGATTTCAGCTGGGACACTTTCCACACACCCTCGTGGGTTCTCCCCACAGTCCCCCGGAGCTGGCACTTTCTCCATCCCCACTTTTTCACCAACGAAGGAGTCACAGGCTAAGATTGTAGGGGACATTCCTACAGTCCCATCACCCATGGCGTCAGGGAGCAGATTGACACCCAGGGGGCTGTGGACGCCATACAGCAGGCTCCTTCTCTGTAGCCTCGGGAGGTGTCCCTGGGTGTTGTCCACTTTGTGCTAAACCAGTTGGAGAAGGCGATGACTCTCACATCAGAAACGACCATGGCACTTTTCATAGTACTTTACAGTTTATAAGCACGTATGTGCAGGCAGTCGGTATTTATGGGCATCTCCCCGGTGCCAGGCCCTGGGGATGCATTGGCGTCTGGGGCAGCGTGGACCTTGCCTGCGTGGAGCTGCTTCCGGCGGTCCATTGCTTCCCCTCCACCTTCCAGCAGGAGCTGTTCTTGTCTGCCTGTTCCTGGTGCAGAAGCTGAATCTCAGCGAGGTCAGGAACCTGCTGGGAGTCACCCATGGGGAGGGGGCCAACCCCTTCAGCTTCGAAGCTCCACCGTCACCCACTTCTGGCCTTCCTAGTCAGCCTGATGTGGGGGATTTAAGGACTTTGGGGAAGGTGGAGCCTCTGCTGTGTGCAGCTGTGAGCTCCTCACCTTCCTGGCAAGACGGGGTATCTCCAAGGATGGGAACCTTTAAGATTCCAGCACAGCGGGACGAAAGGATCTCATGTGCTGCCATGTTGTGCGCTGGAGCAGGGTGCGCAGGGCTGTTGTGGAAACCCTTGCTATTTTTACCTGCTGTCTCTGCGGCTTCTACCTCCCACTGAAATCCCAGTGAGCAGCAGCAGCCCCCTGGGTCCCTCGAGTGCCAGGCAGGGCTATTTTTAGGACCCTCTGATTTGCTCACAGATCACATCAGACCATGGGCAGAAAGAAAGGGCTGTAGGAACCCAGAGCCCATGTACGTTGGGGTTCCACAGCCCTCCACCATGCTGCATGCGGGCAGCATTCGGGTTAGGTTCAGGATCCCCCAGGCCACCCCGAGAGTGACCCCACCTCCATCCTCATCCCCAGTGCCCTACTGCGTGCCCATGCCCCCCGCACCATGACACCCATGTCCCCAGGAGTGCTGAGGCAGCAGGCATGGACAGTGGGTAGGCACAGCACTGGGCTCCAGCCCCGGCTCCACCCTTACCTGGCTGTGTGACTTTGAGTCAGTCACTGACCTTCCCTGGGTCCCCTCTTCTCATTTTTGAATCTTTACAGAGCATCTATTCCAAGGTGGGTGGGCTAACGGGAATCAAAGGAGTGAGTTACACCACAGACTCTCCGAAACCCTAGGCAGAGAAGCACCATGGCCAGCGTGCAGGTGACAGCTCCTGGCATGCTTTTCACATTGGCAGTGAATGTGAGAACCGGAACAAAGCCGATCTTCCTTACGTGCCTACTGTGTGCCAGGCACTCTCCTTTAATTCATCATATTCTCATGACAAAGCCGATCTTCCTTGTGTGCCTACTGTGTGCCAGGTGCTCCCCTTTAATTCATCGTATTCTCATGACCCTGGCTTCCATCTTAGGGATAATTTGTGATTATCCCCAGCTGACAGATCAAGATCACTGGAAGCAAGCCCAAGGTGATAGCTCCAGTGACCAGCAAAGCTGGGATTGAGTCCCGGCTGCCTCCCTGCCACATGATCTGCCTCTCCAGGGGGTATGGAGGACATCCGTGGAGGATCCTCAACCCCTTCCAATCCATTTTCTAACCCACCAAAAGCCTGCAGCTCAGGAAGGTGAGGGCTTCCATCTCGGGCCCTGACATGTTCAGGGCAGCAATTCAAAATAAAGGAATGAACCCCATCAAAAAGGGAGGAGCGATCCCTCCCTGCCCAGCTGTGGCACTCCCCCTCTCACGGGACGTACTGATTGGGAAGTGTTTGAAGGCTGAGAAGTCCTTGCAGGTATTTGGAAGGAGGCTCAGCTCCCAGCCCTGTGCCCTGACCCTGGTACGGGGCAGACGGCTGGCCATGACCTTGCAGAGGGAATCGGCAGCATGTCTGTGGATTTTCCCCAAATCTCTCCTTGCCTCCTGCTGACCCAAGCCCAACTAAAACTGCACCGCCCAGAGGAAGACACAGTGCACGCCTTGGGCCAGAGCCACCCCCACCAAGGTGCAGTGCCTTCCCTCTGGCGTTGGCTCAGGGCATCTGTGTAGCCAAAACAGGCTTCACTGCCCGGCTGCCCACTTCCCAGAAAGCAGGGCTCTGAACTGCTGAGATGGAGGGAACACCAAGCCTTGCAAAATGAGAAAGCAATTATGGGGGACGAGGGCAGCAGCAGCCTCTGAGTGACACCTCCGGCCCGTCCTAATAGCCGGGTTGAGTCACTGCCTCTCCCTGCTAATGGCATGCGTAATTGCACTGGTTTTTCAGGCGTCCTTCACCCGTACTTATTTAGACTAGTGACTGATGCATTGCCATGGAAACCAGCACTAGGGGAAAAAAAAAAGTCCCTGGTACAGTGGGAAGTGGAAGGACGCGGCTCCAGTCTGGAGCTTACAACTTGTGTCAAAGAACCGAATTTTCAGCTGATGTGGATGTTCGGTCCCCAGAAGTCAAATTTGTGAACTTCCTCCTCATGGATGAAACACTCTCGGAGCCGTCTTTCTTCTCCATCTGATTGTTTTTTTCTTTCCTTCTTCAATTCTGCCCCCAGAGGGCTGCAACTTTTTTTTTTTTCCTGTTGGATTAATAGGCGGTAGTAGATGAGGCCGCCCCGCAGACTCAGTCTCCGCGGAGACCCTGAGGAGCAGCGGTCTGAGTGAGATGGTCACACCCAGGTTAGAAAGGATGGCCGACAATTCACGGTTCAAGAAGAAAGTTCATTTTGGAGGTACGGTGCCACGTCCCGAACCTGCTGTGCGCTGGTGTGCGGAGCCTTTGTTCTTTACAAGAGCCGTGGGGACGGGAGGACCGCGGGACTCAGGCAGCCCTGCCAGCGCTTGGTGAGACGGGTTGGCCGTGGCTTTGCTCTTGGTGTGTTTCAGAGGGTCTGTTCTGCTTGCCGGGCGCCCTGGGGCTATTGTTTCCATCACGGCTTTCGCCTGCTTCTGATTTAGAATGGAAATAAAGATAGCCTCAGATCACCCGGGAGGAAACAGGCTTCTCAGTTGCAGCCAGAATCCCAGGGGTTCTGTTTCTGTTCCCAAGGGTCCCTTTGAGTGGCTGGTGGGTTTTTAACACAAACTGGAACGTCTCTTCCTAGTAAGCACTGCGGTTAACCTCGAAGGGAGGTCGGTTGCACGATGAGGCGCTGTGGCCGCAGGCGTGGATTGTTCCTTCTCGGGTGTGTTCTTTCCTAACCCGACAAACTGTTATTGGAAGTCCCCACAAGGCTGGCCTAGGGCAGCGTGCCCGCTCACGCATGCAGCCTGCCTTTCTTCAAAGACAGCATGGCTGGGCGGATTGCTGCTGTTGTTTTAACCAAGTGGACGGTGTGTTCCTTCGGCATGGTAGCAGTGGAGAGAGAGAAACACCATGTGCGTTTGTAGACTGCATAATGGCTTATAGCAGCTTCTACATAGCTTCTCTCCAACTGCTTCCTCTTGCCTGCTAGGCCAAGGGGAGTAGGAGCGGCCAGCCTGGGAAGGGTCCAGCGGGAGGGTGGGGGCCTTCAGGACCCGGTCCCGTGAGATGTGAGGTGCCTCCCATGAGGGAGCCTCCCTCCCAGTTGTTGCTTTGTGGGTGAAGAGACCCATGCGAGCCGTGAGCCGCCAAGACGACAGTGACCCCTGCCCAGTCTCCCCGCTGGCCCTCACCCGCCTGGCGACCCTGGGTTTCGTCAGCGACATGTAGAATCTTTTGGGGGTGCCCCGTGTTGGTGGGTGCCGGGGAACCAGCCCTGAGCATCTGGCCTTGGCTTGTTAAGGTCATGGCCGGGGGCAGAGCGGGGGTGGTCTTTGTTCTCTTGTGGCACCAGTGGGACCCACCTCATCCTCCCCAAGAAGGCATCCTGATGGAGATGGGTCCCCTTGACCAAGAACTCTGGTTGGCCAAGGTCCTAGTGCCGAAACGCGAGCTATGAAGTCGCAGCTGTCTTCCCACACGATCGGGGCGGTTTCCTTGAGCTCAACAGGTCTTTTTTCTAGATGTCCTATTTCTGAAGCCTCAGCTGCCGGCATCCTTAAAAAAGATTATAAAGCTAAAAAGAATCCTCCCGCCCCCACCCATTCCTAGATTTAAATCCAGGCTCCGCCGCATGCCCTTGGACATGGCCCCCTCCTGGGCCCTCTCTAGGGGGTAAGGAGGCCTGGCCGGGAGCATTGTTGGACACCTCGTGCCAGGAGATGTTCAGGGTGTTTGCTCCAAGAATGATGGCTCTGATTGACATCGGCTTTCTCTGAGGTGCTCTGATTGGCCGGGGAAAGAGGCTGGCCACAAAGAGGGCCCTAAGGGTGTTCCGTGGGGTTAGGCAGTGGGTGTTGGAGGGGCAGGCATGGGGGGCAGGGGCACACAGAGTAAGGCTCCTCCAGACGCCCTGCCCACAGCCAGAGGCAGGCTCTCCTCCCCTCTGGGCCCAGGCCAGGTTAGCTCAGCCACGGACAAGTCTTTTGGAGTCTGGCCACCATTCCCCACCCTTCCTCCCCACTGGTGACTCTAGCCCTGGGCTGCCCGGGCCAGGGGCATGTAGGTCACGTTCACCAGGCATTCCTTCTGGACAGAGGGAGGAGAGAGAGCTGTTCTGGAAACGGAGCCTGCTTCGGCATGGACACTCCCAGCCGAGCTCATCAGCAAATGCAAATCAGGCACAGATTCATCCATTTACTCTAATTTCCATTTAAACTGTGAGTTTGGCTCGACGTATTGGTATACATGCTTCCACTGAGCTCCTGGGCTGATTTTTTTTAAACATTCTAATTACTATAGAGTAGAAACCAACCCAGTGACAGCCAACAGCCTTGTTCATTAGTCCAGGCAATTTGAGAGGGTGGTAATCGGAAAGCATCACCAGAAACTGAGCGTGCCCTCCCCTCCGATGGCGTCCCCAGCCTGGCTTGGCCCAAGAGCTGCAAGAAGTGCTGGTGTGGGCAGAAGAGACGTCCACCCTGCTCTCCCCATGGGCACTGGGCATCCGGCGTGGGAGGCATCTGCTGAGCTTGCAAAGCAGGCGAAGGAGCCCAGTGGTGGGAGGGCAACAGCGGAGAGGTGAGCACCCTCCCTTCTGGGCTGGGTAAGCCTGGGCAGAGCCCATCCCATTCTCTAGTGAGGGTCCCTCCTCCAAGAACCTAGGATTCCAGGTTTTTCCCATATTCCCAAATAATTCTCAAGTGTAGCATTATAAAAAATATCATCTACAGGGCACCATTCACCTCTAAGATTTATCCTTTAAAAAATGTTATAGGTGGGGCCGTACCTCACACCTGTAATCCCAGTGCTATGGGAGGCTGAGGTGGGAGGATTGCTTGAGGCCAGGAGTTCAAGACCAGCCTAGGCAACATAGTGAGACTTCACCTCTACAGAAAGTTAAAAAAAAAAATAGCCATGTATGGTGGTGCACACCTATAGTCTCAGCTGTTCAGCTGGCTGAGGCAGGAGAATTACTTGACCACACAAGTTCAAGGCTGCAGTGAGCTATGATTGCACTGCTGTGCTTCAGCCTGGGCAATAGAGCAAGACTCTGTCTCTTAAAAAAAAAATGCTGCAGGTATAACCAATCTTTTGCAGCCAGATGCCATAGGATGACCTTGACTCACAGAGCCAGGAGGACCTGGGTTTAGATCCCAGCTCTGATGTTCAGTAGCTGGGTGACCTTTATCAGATCATAGCTGCTTTTCTTCTGGGTGGATTCCTCTCATGGAATCTCTGTTTGCATTACTGCAGAAATGTTAAGATACCGATCTAATCACCAGCTCTGAGTGTGTTACAGGGGAACACCATTTAACCTTCTTGTGCCTCAGTTTCCCCATCTGATAAGGGATTATTTAATGACAGTGCCTGTCTCATGGGGCTGTTTGTGGCTAAAAGGCACACATAAGGCATGGCCTTGCAGTTAGGACGCTGCCTGTCTGGGAAAAACAGAAATTATTGCTTAAACACACAGGGCTTTACTCATCTCACCCAACAAGGCAGGGGCTAGGCACACGGGCCAGGCGGGCAGAGCCGCGCCACGGTGATCTGCGCCTGTGGCTCTTTCTCTCCTCCCCCTCCTCCATGTCCTCAGCGTGCTCTGGGGACAGCATGGCTGTAGAGCCTCTTCCACATTCCAGACAGGGAAGAGGGAAGGACTGAAAAGCTGCAGGCTCTGGGGAGGTTCGGTTTGGGGAAAAGAAGCCCCTCCTGGCAGGTGCCTGCTCTTATCTTATTGGCCAGAACCAAGGCACTCCTGGAGGGAGGCTGGGAGAAGCACTGAGCTTCTCGCCCTGGGGTAGAGGGAGGAGCTGCTGCTTGCAAATAGCTGTAGAGTGACCAGAGCAGCTTGCTGGAAGGAGGAAGGTGCTTAGCACAGCCACAAGGCAGTGCTCAGAGCTTGGGCACTGGCAGAGATCGCTGGCGTGGACCTGGGTTTAGCGGAGGCCAGTGCTGCCAGCACCTGTCTTGTAGAGTTCCTGCGAACATTCAGAAGGGAGTGTGTTTTACACTTAGATGGTGTGTGTGGCACACGGCAAAGTATGATGGATGGTAGAAAAGGACAGATCAAGATCACGTGGTGGCAGCAACGGACACCTGGCGCTGTGATGGATACCCGGCACTGTGACATACACCGGATGCTTTGACGGACAGCCAGCGCTGTGACCTACACCCAGCATTGTGACGTATACCCAGCACTGTGACAGACACCTGGTGCTGTGATGGACACCCGGCGCTAGGATGGACAGCCGGCGCTGGGACGGACACCCTGTGCTGTGACGGACACCCCGTGCTGTGACGGACACCGGGCGCTGTGACGGACACCCCGTGCTGTGACGGACACCTGGCACTGTGACGGACACCCCGTGCTGTGACGGACACTCCGTGCTGTGACGGACACCCGGCGCTGTGACGGACACCCCGTGCTGTGACAGACACCCCGTGCTGTGATGGACACCCGGCGCTGTGATGGACACCCCGTGCTGTGACGGACACCCCGTGCTGTGACGGACACCCGGCACTGTGACGGACACCTGGTTCTGTGACGGACAGACACCCGGTGCTATGATGGACACCCAGCACTGTGACAGCCCTGCCGCCTGGAGGCATCTCCCTCCCATCTTCTTCCTCAAACTCTTGGAGGCTGACATCTCACCCTGGCATTCTGACCATCAGTGGAACATAGAGCTGAGCCACGGCCTTGCTGGGTGCCCTCAGCCACCGTGTGAGCCTGCCCGTCTCCCCCTCGGCTCCAGACACGAAGCCACCGCTATGTGGGCCGTGGCTGGTCCATGCCCAAGCCCCGCTGCTATGGGGGTTCTGTGAAAGGACACACAGCCGTGCCTGGCAAAAAGACTGCTTCATGATGTGGCAAGTCAGTACTGCAACCCCTGCTCTTCTTGAGGTGCCTCAGTCATCTTCCAGTACAACCAACAATTTCCTGAGCCAACTAAGAAAAACCAGCCGTCCCAGGAGTTGCTGGCTGCCCGACGTGATTTCTGTTTATCAGAGGATGGAAACACAGCCCAGCCTGCCGGCCCCTGCTTGCTTGGCACCTGCATTTGGAGTCCATAGATCTGGCTCTTGCGTGGTGTCAGAGTGCTGGGGACCCACTGGCATATACCCAGCATGGCTGGTACCGCCCCTACCCACACACACCCATGTGCACGTTAAGGGAATTCAAAGCACATGGTTCTTTTGGCAAACTTCCCCTTGCACCTTGCTGCTGGGGTCTTAGCCAGGCATCCCAGCACTGGGCAAAGAGGAGGAGCAGGGTGGACAACACACGCCATGCACCGGCGCGCACACGGGAGGAACCGCAGTCCTCCAGGGAGCTGGGAACAAGTGGAACCATGGACTCAGGTGCTTTTCAGTGCTGAATTCCAGCAGATAGGCAGCTTCCACTACTGGAAGCCAGTATGATTCCAGGGAGGGGAGCGTGGCCTCCCGAGTTCGTGGCACAGACCAGGGAAAGGGCTGTCGGTGCAGAGCCGGGCACTGTTAGCCGAGGGAGGAACCATCCTGCTGGCAGCTCAGTGTGAGATAAGGACCACACCCACCCATCGCACCAGGAGTCTCTAGAAACGGAGGCCCGCCCTAGGGCTCCCCTTAAGTGGCGAGTCTGAATTGGAACTGAGTGTTGTCTGTATCTGGAAACAGGGAAATGCGTTTCCTGGAAGCTGCTTCTCTTTCACCCGCGTAATTTCTGTCCTGCTGAAAGGTCTGGGCTCTGTTGTGATGGGCAGGTGAACAGTTTTCTGAGCTCAGCCTGCCCAGCTGTGCTGTCCAACAGAGGTGGTCTCTTTGTGGTTCTGGTGGGCACCATAGTGGCCCCCAGAGACGTTCACATCCTACTGCCCAGAAGCTCTGAATCTGTCTGCCTTGTGGTCACGGGGAGGGAAGGTCACAGAGGGAATGCAGGTTGCTGTCAGCTGACTTTAAGATGCCGAGAGTACCCTGGGTTATCTGGGTGGGCTCCGTGCAACCCCAAGGGCCCTTAAATGTGGGAAAGGAGGCATAGAGAGGAGAGTCAGAGGGATGCGATGCGATGGGTACAAGGACCCACCCCACCTCTGCCGGCTTTGAAGGTGGAGGCAGGGGCCAGGATCCAAGGAGCACTGAGGCCTCTGGAAGCCAGGCTAGGGAAGCAAGTGGACCCCTTGTGAGCCTCCAGCAGGAAGGAAGCCACGAGGACTTCCGACCTGCAGCTCTGAAAGGGGAGACATTTGTGTTGGTGGAGGCCACCGAGCCTGGTCGTCTGTGCCGGCAGCCGCAGGAGCCCAGGCCGCTGTCCCCACGAGGTCCGCATGCTGTGACGTCTGCCTGGGCATTCTGTGCAGGGACCTTATTATTTTCTCTTACCCTCCCCTGCAAGGTCAGTCCCAGGAGCCCAGAAAGTGCTTGATGAATGATCTGTAGTTGATTGAGTGAAGAAACGAGTGAGCCGAGCCAGTTGGCAGCATTAGTGCCATACGCTTTGCTTTTCAAATCAAAGCTCTGTGCCCGTAGGTTGAGCAGCTCTGGGAGCCGAGGTCCCCGCCCTTCTGTCACCCTCGTGGTGGGTCCTGTGCCCAACAGCTCGTCTGAGCAGAGACTGCGCCCCAGGAGCAGAGTCCTGGGCCTGGAAGCCGGGCGGGCGTGCTGGCTCCAAGCTCCACGCATGCCCAGTGCTCTGCCTGCGTGTTTCTCTGCCTTGCAAGGAGCCCGTCAGCATCTTTGGTTTTAAAAAAGAAAAGTTATTTCTGTCTTTCATCCCCATCAGTAACTTCTTCCCTCCTTGTGGTTCTGATCCTGCATTTGGCTCAGCAGCCCGGGCGCAGCCTGAGCAGCGTCTGATTTAAAACTCACGGAGATGGCAGGAGGCTATGTGGGAGGGACGCATGTGGGTGCAGCACTGGGGGGATTCAGGGCTGGACAGCTTGGCCATGTTGCCACCCGGGTGACCCTGAGCCCTCTAAACGGGGGGGAGGGACCCGCCGCCCAGGGCCGGTGTGGCCAGGGAAGACTCCAGGCTGCACATGGCAGGAGCTCAGCAGTCACAAACAGGGTGGCACAGAGGTCCTGGGGCCCCACCCCACCCGGAGCCCACTGCTGTGATGTTTGCCTCTTTGGGATAAAGAGTCAAGAATAGAGTTCAGAAAGGATGGTAGATTTCAAGGGAGAGAAGAAGGAAAAATGTTCAGGGACTTCCCTTCACCCACATGCATCTCTCCCTCCCTCTCTCTCAATCTCTCTCGGGTGAGATTGAAGATAAATCTTCAGAAAAAGAAAAAAAAGAACTGTGAAGGAACTGCAGCCCCAGTACCCTCTGTTTTCTGTGCTGCGGAATCCATGACCACAGGCGTGGCCACTCGCACCCCCTCACCGCCCCGAGGCTCTATGCGTCTGCAGTCTGGTGACTGGCCTGGGTTCTCTGCCCAGGCTCTCACAGGCCTCCGTGGGGAGATCTGAGGCCTGGGCTCTCGGCTGCAGGCTGGGGGAGGAGTCTGCCTCTGCTCACATCCAGGTTGCGGGCAGGATTGCGCTCCCTGAGTCTGTGGGACTGGCCTCCCCAGCTCTTGGAGTTCTGTGGCCTCTGACTTCCCCTTCTGCCACCAGCCAGGGAAGAACAGCTGCTTTCAAAGGGCTCAGGAGACGATGAGACTAGTTTGGTCCCACCTGGTAATCTCCCTGTTGCCATCAACCCTGACGTTACCGTGGGGCTGAGGCCAGGGTAAAGGTCGAGGGGCATTGTGAATTCTGCCTGCCTCACCAGCCTCGTGTCCTCCAGCCCAGACCGCATTCAGCCAGGCGTCCACAGCCCTCCATGCGTTGTAAGCCCCCCTCCTGCCCCATTCTGTGGCCTAGAAGAGCAGTGGGACACAGCCTTCTACAGTTCTCTTCGCAGGTCAAAGGTTGTGTGCAGTTGTCGCTTGCCCTTGACTTCAGAGCCTGGTCGCTCGTCACGCGGCAGCCCTTAGGGCATTGTGAAGAGGGAGCCAGGACCACCTAGGGGGACGGTGCAGCCCCCAGGTGTGGGGAGAGCCAGTGGGGTCAAGGTCCTGCCTTCCCACGGCCACCAAGGAGGCTGACGGCAGCCCTAAAATCGCGTCCATCTCAGGGATTTTTAGAGCAAAGGTGGTGGTGGTGGTTTTGATCTGGGAGAGCGCCTAGAAAACCTCTCCAGCTGCCCCACCCTTTCCTGGCCTCTGAATTTCAAGTCCAGCAGCCAGCGAGTCCCAGTATCCATCCTCCTTTACTCCTCTGGGGGAACTGTTCTCACTCACCACCCGTCCCCCTCGTCCCTGAAAGCGTAGACTCACTCAGTAGACTAAGCTCTGAGGGCTTCCTACCCTGGGCCCTCAGAGCCCACCCACCCCACTGGCGACCCCAGGCCTGCAGTTGGCTCCTCTTCTCTCCTCTCTCCCTGGCCTCTGAGCTCGGCCATCACATGGACTCACTCGCCATGGCTCCAAGTCTCTCCCCCAACCCCAAATCACAATACTTGCACACTTTTGCCCCCTGGCTCTGCCACGGCCGCACGCTCCGTCAGCCCGACACTGAGCGTGTGCGCTAAGCCATCCCTTAACTGTGCCCTGCCTCAGCATTTGCATCTGTGAAATGGGTGTCCTACAGAATTCTTCTAGGGCTTGTCCTGAGCATTTACCCGTGGGCTCTGTCCACCTATAGCTAACATATGACATTTTCCCATCTCTACTGTGACTTCCTCCTCCTTCCTCAGCCAGATCACAGCTGACCTCAACCTTCAGGGAGCTCCCCTGCTCCCCATTCCCAGCAGTAGCCGTGGCAATCACCACCATTAGCTAAGGTCCTGCTTTGCAGCAGAGGACACAGCAAAATAACCTGCCAGGTTCATGGGGCCGTGTTCATGTGTGTTCAGGGCTTTAGCTGATGTGATGTGACTCAGCTCTCTGCACTCACCTTCTGATCTGTCCTGTTCAGAAATCCTGCCTGCACTGGAATTCTTCTTGTGTGTTTTGTTTTGAGGCAGGTTCTCGTTCTGCCACCCAGGCTGCGGTGCAGTGATGTAATCTCAGCTCACTGTAGGCTCAAACTCCTGGGCTCAAGTGATCTTCCCACCTCAGCCTCCCGATAACTGGGATTATAGGCACATGCTACCATGCCCAGCTAATTTGTGTAGTTTTTTGGCTGTTGTTTTGCTTTTTGCTTTTTCAAGACAGAGTCTCGCTCTGTTGCCCAGGCTGGAGTGCAGTGGTGCGATCTTAGCTCACTGCAACCTCCACCTCCTGGGTTCAAGCAGTTCTCCTGCCTCAGCCTCCCAAGTAGTTGGGATTACAGGTGCACACCACCATGCCTGGCTAATTTTTTGTATTTTTAGTGTTGACGGGATTTCATCATGTTGCTCAGGCTGGTCTCAAACTATTGACCTTGTGATCCCCCCACCTCGGCCTCCCAGAGTGCTGGGATTACAGGCGTGAGCCACCACGCCTGGACAAATTTGTGTATTTTTTGTAGATGTGTTTTGCCATGTTGGCCAGGCTGGTCTTGAACTCCTAGCCTCAAGCCATCCACCCACCTTGGCCTCCAAAAGTGCTGGGATTATAGGCATGAGCCACTGCTCCCCGCCCTTGTGTATTTTAAAACCTGCCCTGGAGGTCAGCAGGGGGTCTACACATCAGAAGGCCTTTCAGCCCCCTCTGCAGGACGCATGGCATCCTCTTCCCACTCTCCGTGGCATCTGTGCTTCTGGTCAGTTTACAGAAGTAAATTTGGGATATAGCACTTGGGGGAAAAGAATGAAAAAGTTCAGTATATCATTGTCTGGGAACCCTCAAAGGGCTTGGAGGAGTGGCTCCCGGCCAAGGCAGATGACCGAGACTGCGTGACCCGGAGGTGCTCCGTGCTCATTTGAAGTCAGCCCGAAGGTCCTTGGCCACACCTCAGGGCCTGGCTGTCTTCATGATGGACACCGGAGGCATCTGACCCCTGCATGTTCAGTGCCCTCTGTCTGGTCACTGTCACTGCCCTTTGACAAAAAGTAAGCCAGAAACGTCTGCGGCGCGTGGTTCTCGTGGTGGGGGAGATGTTTGGAAACGCGGAGGGGACGTTACTTGGTTGTCATGCTGAATGCCAGTGTTTAGAGATTGGAGCCCTGCGGTGTCCAGGGCAGCTCGCCGGGAGGAATGGGCCACCAAGCCAGGACCCCAGATGATGCCTGGGGTAACAACAGCTTCCACCCAGCATGACAGACAGTATGAAAGATGCCAAACGTGGCAGTCTTCTGGTTGCAAGAAATACAAAGCTTGCCCGAGGTGGGCTATATGAAGAAATGGACCTTGGTCTAAGGACACCAGGGCCTTTCCTGGTCATGGAGGGCAGAAGGCATGGCCCCGCCTCCTGGGGCACTGGAAGCACGTGGGTCCCTCCACTGCTGTTGTGCGGTGACCGCCTCATTGCCCCAGCTGTGATGTCCTCAGTGCATGCAGGAAGCAGACTCTCCACCCCACGCCACAATCCCAGGGGAAGGTCTAATGATCGGCCTGGCCTGGCACAGGCGCCATCTCATGGCCCAGCCCTCTGTAACCAGGGCATGGAGTCAGGTGGTACAGAGGTGGTCAGGGACCAGGGCTTCCTCTCTGCAGAGGGTTAGGGGGACGTTTTCACAGAGGTTGCAGACCAGGAAGTCCAACCTGGGTTCCAGGACAGACAACAGTAGCCGGCATGACTTGACGGCTTCCCTAGGCCGAGTGTTAGGGAAGAGATTTATTTAGAAGGACGCGTTCACCTCATCCTCACCACAGCCCTGTAAACTCTGCTCTTGGTCCAGGGCACAGATGAGAAAACTGAGGCGTGGAGGGAGGTTGTTTGCTACCTGGAGTTATGTAGCTAGCGAGAGATTTCAGCTCAAACTTGTCTTGTCTAAAGATGGACTGTTGTATATCCTTCCTGCCTCTGTCTGTCCATGTGTGTCTCATGAGCAGAGGGCACCATTGCCCATGGAACGCGGCTGGAGTATAAAGGGGTCAGCGTGCTCACAGGACCCTCTCCTCACCTCCTCACCTCCTGTCTTCTCTTTCTTTCTTTTTTTTTTTTTTTTTTTAGAGATGGAGTTTCACTCTGTTGAGTGCAATGGCACTGTCTCCCGTCTCAGCTCTCTGCAACCTCCACCTCCTGGGTTCAAACAATTCTCCTGCCTCAGCCTCCCAAGTAGCTGGGATTACAGGTGCCCATCACCACGCCCAGCTAATTTTTATATTTTTAGTAGAGACAGGGTTTTGCCACATTGGCCAGACTGGTCTCAAACTCCTGATCACAGGTGATCCACCCATCTTGGCCTCTCAAAGTGCTGGGATTACCGGCATGAGCCCTGCGCCCGGCCCCACCTTCTATCTCTTAGTTCCATAGCCCACCTTCCCCCAACCTGTCTTTGAAGATTAGCTTTTGGACTTTCAGAGTCTTAGTAAATTTCTTTGAGAATATTCCTCTCATTTCCTTTTCCAGAAACAGTCAAAACCAAGGATCAGAGACCGTTGGAATCTCCCCGGATGCCCCATCCTGGCTTCCTTGCCAAGCTGTATGGCATCCTCTCTCCAGCGGCTCTGCTTAAAGGGCTATTTTAAATGCTGACAGTCTGAAGCCTGTCATGCAATCTGTCACTGCCTCTCACGAGTCCCAAAAGGTATATGAAATGGGATTTCTAGGTTTGGCCTTTTTTATTTTTCCTCTCAGTGTAGATTTTTCTAGGCCATACTCCGAAAACAGCTCTCAGGCCCTGCACACTTAAATGCTGTGTGTGTGAGGTGCCTGGACCCATGGCCCTCTCCTGGGACACAGGGTGAGTCGCCTTACACCCAGAGGGATGTGTCAGGTTGACAAGATTAAGAGCCTAAGGAGCCGTTTAGTCCCACTGACCCGCTTCACAGCTGAGAATGGGGGAAAGACCCAGAGAGGCAAAGTGAGGCGGTCACGCGCAGCCACTGCCCTGGGCAGGGCTGTGTCCACTGCCTTGGCAGTAAGGGCTGTAATAATTCAGTGTCCTGTGCTGTATCTCCAACTTGCCACACTCAGACCCAAGGAGATGGTGTGGCCAACGTGGAATAGGAGCAAAGGGTCAGAGGGCATGTGGCTTTTACCTGTTCACTCACTTTCTCCAGAGTTACTGAATGCCCACTGTACACCAGGATCTGGAGAGCTAGCACTGTGGTGAAAGGTGAGCTGGGGAAGAAGCGTTCCAGGCAGAGTTGAGCACACAAAGGCGCTGAGGCGTGCATGAGCTGAACCTGTTCAAGGGACAAAGAGGAAGCTAACACAGCTGGGGGGACGGCGGAGGGGCGAGCGGTGGGAGATGAGAGGAGGGGCAGTCAGGGCCACATGGCATCTGGCCTGTGCCATCGAAGGCTGCACGGTCTGACCAGCAGACCCTGACCCGGCAACAGATGAACAGATGCGCTCAGATGCAGATATTCAGTGAAAGAGCAGAGTAGGGGGCCAGGCTGCTGACCGAAAGACTCATTGCAGCCACAGCAGGCCTGACTCGCTGGCCTCGCTGGAATTTATTCAGCACACGTTAAATGACCGAGGCTTTGAGTCAACACCACTGAGGATAATTAACCTGGTCAGCCTCCCCCCGAGAGAGACATCCTGCCCGCGAATGATCAAAGGTAGTTTTAGGACCACATGAGTAAACGAGCTATTTAGATAAACTCCCCCACATTCCTTGTCATTTGCTTTTCTGCTATCAACTCAAGGTAAAGAGGATGAGGCTGCCTTCAGCCAAACCTTTTACTGAGGCCATGCAGACCCCCCAGACTTCCAAGGTTTGTGGCTGTTTCCTATAACTTTATCTTTAATTTCTCTTACAACTCTTTCCACCACCCTGACTGAACCCCTACGGAAGGCAGCTTGGACACAGCTCTGATGGCATTGGGAAGCCACTGGAAAATGTGAAGAAGCAGAGTTCAAAATCACCTGATTTACATTTTTTAAAAGCTCATTCTCTTTGCTCTATAGAGTGTGGATAGGTGAAGGGAGGAGCAGGTGTGGAAGTGGAGAGACAGAGGTTACTGTCCAGGCGCAGGATCGTGGTGGTTCACACTAGAGTGGTAGTGACTGCCGGGCTCCATGTGTGTGGAGCACTACAGACAGCGCTGAGCCCCTGCTGTATGAAGCGCTGATCCCCTTGCTGACCAGGAGGGAGGCCTGGTCGGAAACTTGGTTTGGACATCAGGAAGTTTCTCCATGGTTAAGGAAGCAGACGACAAGTCAGTCCTTCTCTCTTGGATGTTGCTTTCTCCACCTCCTTTATCACAGGCAGAGGGGTCTCCTCTGAGGCGCATGCAGTGCACGCTGCTATGCTGTGTTCTGGCCAAGCTTAATGGGATCCATTTCCATTGTCTGGTAGGTGGTTTTCCCCTTTTCTCCTAGCAAGTCCAGGCATTCTCTCAGATGAAGCCAAACTCAGCCTTGGCCTTGAGTTTGTCTGATCTTCCCTCCTATACTTGCTAGGACAATTTTGGTTGCTGGTGACAGAAACCCACCTCTGCCCAGGATGTACTGGCCCACAGGATGGAGACGGCCATACAGGTATCAGTCAGCTTGCCCTACGTGAAGCTGCAGTAACAAGCATTCCCCTTGGCCGGTCTGAGTACACCAGTGTTTACAACTCCTTGGTCACAACCAGTTACAAATTTCATTTGTTCCTTCTCCATTCCCACTGCTTCCTCTGACTAGACCTAAAAAATAAAAAATAAAAAAATGCCTCAATCTCTGTGGTCTGGAACAACAAAGGGTTCTTTCTCATTCACGCCCTATGCCCACCATGCATCAACAGAGGGTTACTTGGGGACCCAGACTGACAGAACCACCAGCTTCTTCAATGCATTGATGGCCCTGCCCAAGGTCAAAAAGACAATGCTGGTGAGTGGGGGTCTTGCATTTCAAATTAAAACCTCCAGCCAGGAAATAATGTAAGTCACTTCCTCTCAAAATTCACTGGCCAAAAGTAATGTCAAGGGTCTACTCAACCACAGAAGAGCCAGAGTAGTGTCCGCTACACACCCGCTGGTGGAAAGCCACAGGTATTTGATCAGTAGCCTCAGTGACCACCACAAGCCACGATCTGGGGACTCCTGGCATCAAGGTCTTTTGTGCCCACCTCTCCCTGCCCCAGCCCTTGGTTCTGCCTTCCGCCATGAGCTGGCTTCATCGTTGGACTGGCTCCCTCCCTGTGCTTTGAATGGTGGTCACAGCCCGTGTCCTTCCGTGGCATCTCTAAAAGGAAGCCAAGACCAACTTCGTCACATTCAGACTCTAGAACATATCAGAAAAAGGCCACCTGGCCTTGTGTGGGCCATGGGTCACTTGCTGCTAATGACAGGGCCCAGGAGAGTCCAGCAGGATCCCCAGACCACACCCACATGTGCACCCCTGTGTGCCGGGTGCTCTCCTCGGCTCCTGAGGGGCAGCCTCGGCAGGACCTTCCTTTGGTGAAGGGAAGCAGCTGTGTCTCCAGGGAAGCCAAGCAGCCATGCCCCAGGGAAGCTGTGCGGCCATGGCGGATTCTCAGCCACGTGATGTAGTGACGCAAACTGTTAAATGCATCACTGCATCATCGCTGGCTCTTTCCATTGGAAACAACAGGAAGCCAAGTCTTCTTGTACCACCAAGGATATGTATTTGGTTTGTACAAGCGAGAAGCAGGTGTGGCTGTGTCTGGGGTTTCCAGCCGTGTCTCTAAGGCAGTCACCTGTCTCTCCAGGTCCCTCTGCCTCTGTCCCTGCCCTTCCTCCTCCCCCTCCCTCTGTGGCCTGAGGCATGGGAACCCCAGCAGCAGGAGTAGGTCCCCCCGGGGTCCCCAGTCCCTCCCCTGAGCCTGTCACTCACTGGAATCAAAGGGACATTCCAGCCGGCCTCCCATGGCAACTGCAGGAGCCCAGGGCTGGGCAGGCGGGTGGGGAGGGGGCTGGGTGACCTCACCTGACCATGTGGCTGGAACTGGGAAAGGGCTTGTCCCACAGGAGACAGGGAGGGCGTGGCCAGCAGGGTGAGCAGGTGCATGCACAGCCTCAGATGTGGTCAGCTCGGAGGCAGCATTGACCTTGAACCCAGGCACCTGGGAAGCTGACCTCTCTGCAGCAGGAACAGCCAGCCTCCTTTGTTGTCACTGGCACACAGGGAGGCTGGTGTGGCCTCTGACCTGTTCCTCCCCTCGTCTTCCTCAGGGTGTTTTATTTGTGACCCACATTTTCACCAGTGAGGTGCAGTAAGCCTTGGGAAGGGGCAGCCCAGCAGCCCCTGCTTTCCAGCGCAGCGCACAGCAAGTCCCAGGGGCCAAGCCCAGACGTGACACAAGGTGTGCACTGTAACACTGCAGGCAGGGTCCCAGGGTCCATCTAGCCCACCCAGCTCTTTCCAGGTCAGAAACCGAGGCTGCTGAGGGCACTGCCACAGGATGTGGCAGAGTCAAGAAGGCCACCCGGATTTATGTGGGCTGCTCATGAGATGTCACCTCCCAGGAACCCCATATGGGTGCTACCGCCAGAGGCTGCATGGCAATGGGCTCTGCCACTTCCTGGCTGGGTGACCTGAGGCAACTCACTCAAACTCTCTGAGCCTCCACCTCCTCACCCATAAACCAGACACAGCAGCATGACTGAGCTCAGACAGGTGAAGCACACACACCTAGAACACATGTGGCCCCTGGTGAGTGTTCCAGAACACTATGGCCATTGATTGCTGTCAGCACCATTTGTGGAGGCACAGCATCTGGGGTCAGGGGCCCACGCTGCTGCTCATGGACTGTGTGACCTTGAGAGGCCACCTTGGGAGGCAGAGGTTTCTAATCTGATGTAAGACCATGACAGCATTAGTTAACATTAACTTTAAACATGCCATGCGCGCCGTTCTAATGTCTTACACATATTGACTCCTCAGTTGTTCCCTTTTGAGGAGGGACTGTTACTATTGTCATTGTTTTAAAGATGAAATGATGAGGACTTGCAGCCAGTAAGTGGCAGAGCTGGGCTCTGAATCGAGCCAGCCTGGCCTTGGAGCCCACATCCCTCATCATTGCACTCTGCTACTTCTGTCAAACAGGGACAAGAAATCTGCTTACCTTGGGATGTTGTATGAGGACCAAATAAGGATAAAGACTCACTTTTCATGAAATGAGATAGTTTAGCAGAGCATTCCACACTTGACAGCACATAAATGTGTCTTCTGCTGCAGTGATGATGATAATGATTACAGTGATGATGGCAATGATGATGATGGTGAAGATGATTGTGGTGGTGGTCATAGTGGTTGGTGATGGTGGTGAGGATGGTGGTGATGATGATGGTGGTGAAGAAGATGATGGTGTTGGTGATGATGGTGATGCGGGTGATCAAGATGATAGTGGTGATGATGATGGTGATGATGCTAGTAATTATGATGGTGATGATGGTGGAGACAACGATGGTGGTGATGATGGTGGTGAAGAAGTGATGGTGTTGGTGATGATGATAGTGGTGATGCTGGTGGTGATGATGGATGATGGTTGTGGTGATGATGAGAGTAGTGATAGTGGTGATAGTGGTGAAGAAGACAATGGTGGTGATGGTGATGATGATGGTGATGATGGATGGTGGTGGTGGTGATGATGAGAGTAGTGATGGTGGTGATAGTGGTGAAGAAGACAATGGTGGTGATGGTGACGATGATGGTGATGATGGATGGTGGTGGTGGTGATGATGAGAGTAGTGATGGTGGTGATAGTGGTGATAGTGGTGGTGATGGTGCTGGTAATGGTTGTGATGATGGTGGTGGATGGTGGTGATGATGAGAGTAGTGATGGTGATGATGAGAGTAGTCGTAATGGTGGCGATGGTGATAATGATCACGTCCCTTAGAATCCCTTTCCCGCCCCTCAGGGCCATATCCCAGAGCCCAAGTATTAACTGTTTCTGGGAACCAGGGAACAGGGAAGGCCTTTGCAGTGGGATTCTTGCATGAAGCAGTCAGAGATAATGTCCTTTTAAAGGTTCCTTTTTCTTACAATTTTGATAGCAGAGGGGAATTTCCTGTTTTTAATATCCTTACTGAGCCAACTTTAAAACTTGGTAAATGTTATGTTTGTCTACACCCTTCTTCTCTTGGTCTAAAGTTGTGTTGGTCCATGAAATCCCAGTCTGGGACACCCTGGGACACCCTGGCTAACTCACCTAGCCTAGAAATGATTCCTTTACTGAAATGTTCTTTTCCTCTGGTAAACACACGCATGTACACACACACTCACATACATGTTCCACCACATACTCTCCTGTCTGCTTCTGGACCCTAGCCTCTGATCTCAGCCAGGATCCTGCACCAATCAGCTGGTAGCGCCCAGCAGTTCCCTAGACAACCAGTGCAGAGCTGTCGCATGGGGTTTTAAGGAGCAGAGGCAATTAAGAGTAATAACAGCAATTAACAGCCAGTCCCTATGGCCCTTCATTGGCATCGTGAGCTGCTCTGCTTAACCCCTTGGAAAGGTTCAAGTCTCACTTGTCCCTGCACATGCATGGCCTGACATAAATGTCACAGGGATTGCCTGACTGTGTGCTCCCACCTCACAGTTACCCATGTACTGGGCCCCTCGCCCAGCCTGTGGAGGCTCAGCACCCTAGGACTCCTCCTTCACCTCATTCCCAGGATCCTGAGCCTAAAAAAGCAGAGCCTGAGGCCCTGCCCTGCTGAATTCTAATCCCTGCACTCCGGGCATGGGCCTGCCTGCCAGGCACACTTCATAAATGATGATTGGAATTGGACATATGCAAGATGCTGGATGCCAGGGAGGAGAAGGACACAAGTGTCCTCCTGCACCTGGGCATATTTGTTCCAGATGCCAAGCACAGGGGAGGTGTGTGGAGCTTGACTGGCCTGGTGCTGGCTTGGTGGGGGCCCTGTGCACCCTGGCCAGTCTGATGGAGCACACTGCGTTTTTATCTAGTAATCGTGCAATGCGTCTTTTTGGTTGTACAAGGAAGGCTCCCACTGCCCTAAGCAAGGCTTGGAGGAGTGGCATTCAATGGAGTGTAGGGCAGAGGGTGCCCCTGGCTGCACTGGAGGGGCCTGCAGGGCAGAGTGGGCACCACTCCCTGGGTGGCCATGATAGTTAAACTGTTGAATAGCTGGGCCTGGTACACAGTAAATGCTCAATAAGTGTCAGTGATGATGATGCAGATGGTGTTGGTGTGGCTGTTCAGGGAATCGTGTTGTTTAGTAGGAGCCTCAGGTGTTTGTGGGGAGCAGTGTGGAAGGGGTGGAGACAGCTGGGAGTGTCCTTGTGGAGGACCCATCTGCCCTGCACAGGAGGGACACTGCTAAGGCAGCGTTAGCCACTGTAACAAATTAATCCAAGGCTGCAGCCTAATGTGGTTGAAATCTAATTCTTGCTCATGTAAGAGTACAGGGCACAGAGACCCACGTGTTGACTCCAGGGACTCAGAGGCCTGAGCGTTGAGCTGGGAGACGCAGCAAGAGAGAGTTGGGAGAGCACACTGGCTTCTAAAAAGCCTAGGCTTGCAAGGGACCCTTCCCACCCTGCTTGTGCTCACATTCCAGTGGTGATACCTAGTCAGGTAGTCACATCTGGGTGCAAGGGAGGCTGGGAAATGTAGTCCTGGGGGCTCAACACCTGCCTCCTTCCCCGCCTCCAAGGGCCCCAGCAGGCTGCTGGAAAAGGGAAAGGGTTCTTGGAGCGTGTGCTTTTGGTGAACAGCTGGCTGCCTCTGGGCACGTGAAAGCTCCCTTGGTTTGCTTTTGAACTGCAAATGTGCATTTTGAGGTTTGAGCAAAACAAAACAGAAAAAAAAAAAACACATTCAACTCAGCGTTTGGGATAGAGGAGGCGAACAACAGCTTTGTAAACAGGTTGTTTACAGAGTTTAAATTAGAGTTGGGCCGTCTTCCTGAAGTCAGTCGCATAATTTCTCTGAATGTTTTGCGGGGCTCAGGTAGGAGATCGTGCAGGAAATCCTGTTTGGGAGGAAAGTAAACAGGAACTCGTGAGCTGCTATGTTTTATGTCTTTTTGTTGTGAGTTCTTCCCTCCCTCCAGGGCTGAGCTATCTATTAAATCTAATTACATCACTCATGTCATTTCCCATGAAATTTACGTCTCAATCTGCTGAGTAAGGGGAGCAAGCAGAGGAGTTAATTAGAAATGTTGGTCATGTAGGTTTGGTGCTTTTTTTTTTTTTGGAGAAAGGAACTATAATCAGGAAAATAACAATAAATGTTCTTTCTTTCCCGGAAAGCAGTTGTCTGCAGGTTTTCAGTGTTGCTGGAAGGCTCATCAGCACTACGCAGAATGCTGTTCTAGTGGCTTCTGTGAGCCAAGTGGGCTGCGCTGTGGTGGCCTGAGCTGGCCCTCTTGTCTTTGCAGGCTGCTTTCTCCTGCCTCCCCTGTGAGTTGAGGCCCACAGGACTCTGCCTCCCTTGGGGAGTAGGGCTCCCCACCCTTCAGTAATCAACATTGGGGTGCACATGCATTCCCAGATTTTACAATGTTGGGCCCCAGCACCAGGCCCATTTTCTTCCAGGACAGCACATCTCACATTTGAGGGAGTACGTGAGAGGGCCACCAGCCTCTTGTGGTCTGGGTTCAGCGTTCAGGGACCGTGACTTTTCTGAATGGTGTTTCTCTTCCCTCTTTGTACAGAAACCCGTGCTGACCGCAGCAAGAAGCTCTTCAGGCACTACACCGTGGGCTCCTATGACAGCTTCGACACGACCAGGTAAGACGCGCTGCTTTCTCCTCCGGGACCCGCTGGTCAGAGCTGCTCATCTGCACTGCACACTTGCTAGGCCCCCTTGCATGCAGCTTTTGGGCCCCTCCAGTCTGCCTCCTCCTGCGTGTTAGCAGGCTAGGACCGTGGAAGCCCCCATCTCCCGGGGCCCATGCCCAAGTGGTGGACTTGGTGTTGCCTGTGGTTTGTGTCCAGCCAGACCACACCTGTGTGGTGGCCCCAGGGAGAGGGCAGTCTGGCATTGTTTTCGCGAGAGCATACAAATGTCAAGGATGATAGCAGTGGGCCTCGACGCAGTATTGGGGTAGCGGCATCCCCCAGAGGAGTATCTCGGATGCCTCAGATCTGGGTTTCCACCTCCTCTGCGGTCCTCGTCCACGCCTGCTGCTTCTGCTTAGGTGGAATGGCTGTGAAGGAAGGAGGCGGACGTGCCACCAGGCAGCCGATCTCCTAAGCACAGCAGGTTTGGGGTCGTCTGGTGTGCAGAAAGAGCACTGCACCTTTGACACTGTGACTGGCACAGGCACACAGTTGGATTTTTCTGCAGAAGCCACTCCTATATGGCACCGGCTGTGTGGACATCCTTGGGTCTCTGTGCCCCTCTGCCTGCAGGGGAGGTTGAGGCTGGGGGGTGTCCTGCTGGCCCCGCGTGTGGGGAAAGGCCCCTCTGTGTGGGGAGCCCTGGACAGAGGATTCTTCGTGGATATTGAAGCTCAACATGGTCCAGCGTGTGAGGCAGAAAATAAAAGGAGGTGCAGGTGCAGACCCCAGGGACGTTAGGGTCCTGCGCCTGGCCCTGCTGGTTGAGGAGCCCCTCCTCGGAATCTGACCACACCCATCTCCTCCATAGGTGGTCCGGGCTGGAGAAGGGTCCCAACGCCCTACCCTGGATTCTTCCCAGACCTCCAGGGCATCTGTGATCAGCAGCCCAGGCACCTTCCCTAGACTCTCACCTGCTTACAGAGGGATCCAACCTGGGTTGGCTGATTGCTTTGTTTTTTTTGGTCTGTTTTGATTGAGGTAAAATGTACATAACCACTTTAAAACATTCAGTAAGGTGGCAGTTAGTAGGTTTACAGTATTGCGCAACTATCCCCACTATCTGCTTCCAAAACATTTTGTCACCCATTAGCAGTCACTCCCATTGCCCCTCCCCAGCCCCTGGCACCCACCCACCTGCTTCTGTCTCCAGGCTCTGCCTACCTCGGTGCTGCGCATAGATGGAATCCGCCGCTACGTGGCCTTTCATGTCTGGCTTCTTCCATGCTGCATCGTGTTTTCAAAGTCCATCCACACGGTGGCACACACCAGCACTTCATTCCTTCCCTGCCCCCAATTTTTTCTTACTGTGGTAAAATACACGTAATATAAAGCTTCCTGTTCTGACCATTTGTAAGTGAATCACTAGTTTAGTGGCATGAAGAACGTTCACAGTGTCATGCAACCAGCACCAACTTCCAGCTCCAGAGCCCTTTTGTCCTGCAGAGTTGGAACTCTGTCTGCATTAATGCAAACTCTCCACTCCACCTCCCTCAGACTCTGGCCCCCGCCTGTCTACTTTCTGTCTCTATGAATTTGATGACTCTAGGAACCTCAGATGAGTGGAATCCTGACATATTCATCTTCCTGTGAGCAGCTTCTTTCACTGAGCATAATGTCTTCCAGGTTCATTCACGTTGTAGCATGTCTGGATTTCCCTCCATTTTTTGGGGTTGCATAATGTTTCGTTATATGGATGGACCACGTTGTGCTCATCCTTTCATCTGTCAGTGAGCACAGGTTGTTTCCACCTTTTCACTTTTGTGAAGGGTATTGATTGCTGTTGATATTTGCATGCGAGTATGTACGTGTACTTAGGAGCAGAATTGCTCACAGGACTCAGTTATAATGCTGACCTGTCCCAGCCCCTTCTCCCGTAAATGAGGTGTGCTGTAACAGGAATGCCACAGCCAGGAGAAGAGCTGGGACCCTCAAGGGAATGTCACAGACTTTCCAGGTCTTGCTACACTCATCCACTTTTTGACCTTGAAGCCCAGGTGTTATCCATGGCCTGGCCATGAACACAGCCCCAAAAGGCAGCTCAGGGGCTTCTCCTGATGGGTCTTTATTTGGCCAGATGAATCATTTCTGCAGCAGCAGCAGAAGGCTGCCTGTGGAAGTGGACCCTGGGCAGGTGGTCATAGTGGGCTTCTCACACTGTGATAGAGTCTGTGATAGCAAGCAGTGTCTGCACAATGGTCCATAGTGCCTGAGGCTCCCCATGGAGGAGCAGAGGAAGGACCTGCCTGGGAACAGTGACGTCTGTGGACCAGGCTGGCTGGGACCATGTAGCAAAGGTGTAGCACATGGCTAACAGCAGAACCGGAATGCACCAGGGACACGGGCTGCAGTTCAGCCAAAAGAAGGCGTGCAGAACTATTGTAGCTGTTCAGGCCACCTCAGGAGGTGGTGAGCTCCCCACCACTAGACAGAGCCAAGCAGAGCGGGGGAGCGGGAGATTCTCTTGCCAGAATGTCACAAAACATCGGACTGGATGACCTCCAAGATCCCCGCCAACTCTCTGCATCCCGGTTTGGTGTCCAGACAAGGGCTTTTGTGTTACGTGTGTATTGAACACCTGCTCTGCCAGGAGCTGGGACCTCACCTCACACTGGGGTGAACTGGTAGCTTCTAAGCAAATAGTGAAAAGCTCCAGCCTTGACGAGAGTGCAGAGTGAGCTCCAGCACTCCCATGGTGAGGGATCAGACAAGCTGTGGGCCTCATACTACCCTATGTTTCAGTGAAGGAAACAAGAGGCATAATAGCACTGCTTATCCACCCCTCCCGTGCGCCAGCCGCCCTGCGTGGAGCACACCCCTGTTCGTAGCTGAGCCGCCCTAGTGACCTGGTAACGCAGTGTTACATTCCACCTGCTGTAGGGACACTGATGGACGGAAAGAAAGGCCTAGTTAACAAGCCTCTGAGCCCGAGCATGAGGTCTGATCTGCGGGCAGTAGAATCTCCTGTCCTGGAGAATATCCTGAAGAGTATTTTCCAGCTTGGATTCATTCTCTTCATCACTTTCAGGTACACCTATCAAACGTAGATTAGGTCTTTTCACATAGTCCCATATTTCTTGGAGACTTCGTTCATTCCTTTTTACCCTTTTTTCTCTAATCTTGC
>CAUYLG010049299.1:0-19501 GCA_963573385.1 Cacajao melanocephalus
GAAGAAAACCTAGTCAAAACCATTCTGGACATAGGTATAGGCAAGGACTTCATGACCAAAACACCAAAAGCATTGGCAACAAAAGCCAAAATAGACAAATGGGACCTAATCAAACTCCACAGCTTCTGCACAGCAAAAGAAACAGTCGTTAGACTGAATCGACAACCAACAGAATGGGAAAAAACTTTTGCAGTCTACCCATCTGACAAAGGGCTAATATCCAGAATCTACAAAGAACTAAAACAGATTTACAAGGAAAAAAAAAAAACAAATAAGCCCATTCAAAGGTGGGCAAAGGATATGAACAGAGACTTTACAAAAGAAGACATACATGAGGCCAACAAACATATGAAACAAGGCTAATCATCACTGGTCATTAGAGAAATGCAAATCAGAACTACATTGAGATACCATCTTACACCAGTTAGAATGGTGATCGTTAAAAAATTGGGAGACAACAGATGCTGGAGAGGATATGGAGAAATAGGAACACTTTTACACTGTTGGTGGGAGTGTAAACTGGTTCAACCACTGTGGAAGACAGTGTGGCCATTCCTCAAGGACCTAGAAATAGAAATTCCATTTGCCCCAGCAATCCCATTGCTGGGTATATATCCAAAGGATTATAAATCATTCTACTATAAGGACACATGCACACGAATGTTCCTTGCAGCACTGTTTACAATAGCAAAGACCTGGAACCAACCCAGATGCCCACCGATGATAGACTGGACAGACAAAATGTGGCACATATACATCATGGAATACCATGCAGCCATAAGAAACTATGAGTTCGTGTCCTTTGTAGGGACATGGATGAACCTGGAAACCATCATTTTCTGCAAACTGATGCAAGAAAAGAAAATCAAACAGCGCATGTTCTCACTCATAGGTGGTTGTTGAACAATGAGAACACATGGACACAGGGAGGGGAGCAACACACACTGGGGTTTGTCAGGGGGAAATAGGGGAGGGACAGCGGGGGTGGGGAGTTGGGGAGAGATAGCATGGGGAGAAATGCCAGATATAGGTGATGGGGAGGAAGGCAGCAAATCACACTGTCATGTGTGTTCCTATGCAACAATCTTGCATGTTCTTCACATGTACCCCAAAACCTAAAATGCAATTAAAAAAAATGAGTAACAAAAAATGTATATACTTCATACTTGCACAGTAAATATCTGAAAGGATATACAATAAACTATCATAGCAGTTATTTTTGGGGTATACCGCTTGGGGTTGAAGTGGAATGAGGAGTCATCTTTCAATATACACTCACTTGAATGTACTGAACATATGTTTCCTATAGAACACCACTATGTTTGCAAAGAGAAAACTACCACACACAACATTAAGAATTTTTTTCTACACCAAATTATTTTCCCCTTAAAGTGTTTCAAATACAGCCAACAGATATATGAAATGTGGGCTGTCTTCACGAGAAGTATCTAAGGCATGAATAATAATGGAATCTTTCTGCAAGTACATATACTTACACCTTCACAAGTATCATAAACCCAGATAAATTCATTCCTTCATCTATTCACCCATCAAATATTACACTCTTACTAGGTCCCAGGCATCATCCTAGGTGCTATGACACAGGTGAATATAACTAAGTCCTCATGAAGTTTACATTTTCATGGGGAAGAAAGACAAACAAAGGAATAAATATTAAGTGGTTATGAAATACTAAGGAAATATTAAGTGCTATGAAGATAAACAATGCAGAGTAAGGAGAGAGTGCACCACGGAGGTTGGGAGTACTCTTTTACACAGGGTCATAGGTGAATGCATCTGAGAGGTGACATTAAAGCAGAGATCTTAATGAATTAAGGACGTGAGCCATGGAAGTATCTGGGGAAGACAGGAAAAAGGCTGATGGGCTCAAAGAAGAACAATAGGGCTGGCACAGCCAAAGGGAAATTAGTGAGGAGAATATGAGACTGGAAAAGTAAGAAGAGACTAAGGGACAGAGTGCCTTGTAGACCACAGCAAGACTCTGGGTTTTGGTCTAAGTATGATGGGGGCTACTGGAGGCTTATAAGTAGGGGAGTGATTCATCTTATTTTAACTTTTTAAAAGATCCTCCTTGTTTCTGTGAGGAAAGCAGACTGTAGTGGGGCAAAAGAGGAAGGAAGTATAGAGACTAGAAAAGAGGCATCTCTAGAATGGAGCCTGCATGTTTCGGTGCCCAAATGCTTGTTGCAATGAACAGAAAAACCACATACTAAGAAAACAAAACCATGGTTATGTGGATGAGGGCAACAGGGAAGTTTCTAATCCTACCTAGATTACATTTATCTCAAACAACTAATAACCATTGACAAGGACAGGATACCATGTTATTTTAACCTTTATGCCTAAGTAAGTTAATTCTCTGTTATTCAGTGAAGTGGTCTCTGTCCAACAGAATTCTTACATAACTGCACATTTGGACTCTTGGACTGAACACTCCAAGGACTATAAAAGTATAGTCAAACATCAACTGGCCGAGAGATCATGGTGGCTCGGACAAAGGCAAAGGACTACAATGGCTTGGGTGGGGATAAGGGATAACTATGATTGCAGTTGTGGGAAGCAGTGAGATACAGAACATATTTTGAGGCTACAGCCAATAGGAGTTGCTGCTGGAATGGATGTGGTATATGACAAAAGAGAGGAACCAAGAATGGCTTCAAGCTTTTTAACCTGAGCAACTGGTTAAATGGTGGTACCATTTACTAAGTTGGAAACAGCCAGGGAAAGAAGAGTTATGGGGAAATATCAAGTGTCTTGTTTCAGATGCTTTAAGCTTGAGATGCCTAAATGAGCTAAATGTCTGTTGCCAAAGAGCAGAAATGTGTTACACATCTTTGCATCCCTAGGATGGAGCCTGCACATTGTAGTGCCCAAATACTTGTGTCAATGAACAGAAGAACCACATACTAAGAAAACAAAACCATGCTTATGTGGATGAGGGCAACAGGGAAATTTCTAATGCTACCTAGATTATATTTATCTCAAGCAACTAAGAAACTTTGACAAGGATAGGGTGCCATGCCATTTTAACCTTTATGCCTAAGTAAGTCAGCAGATTCTAAATACTACTAGCACATTTTCTGATCTTTGAACCAGCATTGTTCTTTTTGGCAGAAGACAACAGAGAATATCAATGTATATGCAAACTTGCCCTTGATACATAAAACCATTCCTATCTATCTATCTAATCCATGCCTATGCCCATCTGTATTTTGTACTTCCTTTCAGATACATAATTCTCTGCTTTTGGAAAGACAAAATTTTCTAATCCCTTTGATAGGCTAAAAAAGATAGCACTGTCTCAAGTAATAAACAGATGAACGCTAACAATTAACTTCAATTTGCCCTGAATTCAACAGACTGGTTGTCTAGACAGTCCTAATTTATTTGATTATTGTTCAGCATTCATCTTCACTTTAGATAAAAGCATCTCATCCAAGTTAGGGAATGCAATTACCCCTTAATTCATTATTCATCCCATTCTTTTATCGAAACTTAAAATACACCAGGGACACTCCATATTCCTGTCTTTGGATTCTGCATACTAGGATGGGCTGCAGTTTATAGCAGTGGTTCCCTAAATGTTTTATGGAACACGAGTCCTCAAGAAAGATGCTCTGGGGAAAAGTATCAATGTTCATGAAAGTTGGGACACCATATACTGTTTCTCCTTCTGGGAAATGCCTGGTGCACATTGGCATATGGTCCTGAGAAGTCCTGCAGTAAAAAGACCCACTTAACTCAGCATTTATCCACCCTCTACTTTTTGAAAAAAATGTATTCCTGAAGACACACTTTAGGAAAGCTTGTTTCATCTCTTATAAGATTGATTGTTCAAATAGTATAATAAACACCTGAAGGAAAGGTCCTAGGTGAACAATGCCTAGAGCACAAGCTGAGCATGTTGGAGCAAGGTTTTAGTGTAGCTACGGTGTATACTTTGATGCCTGTCTAGTCATTTCTCTTTATTCCTGAAAGTGACATCTTTCTTCAACTTTGATATTCATCATCACCTAGGAATGTGTACAGAGTACACTGCATGATACATTAAGTTAATTCTCTATTATTCAGTGAAGTGGTCTCTGGCCAACAGAATTCTTACATAACTGCACATTTGGACTCAGACTGAACACTCCAAGGACGATGAAAAGTAAAGTTAAACATCAACTCATATTGCCTCATTTGCAACTCATATGCCCAAAGCAGAAAAGCAGAGAGCAAAATCCACAAATTTTACTCAAGGCATATAGTTATGCACAATTGACAAATATTTACTGAATGAATGAACAGATACATACAAGCAAGAAAATGATCTTCAACTTCGGCCACAGCTCCCAACTAACTCATTTAATCTAGAAACGGTCACTTTAAAGGTCATCTTTATTACATTTCAGAATTTACCCAAAATCTATGACACTTCTGTCAAGTACTTCCTCCATGAAATCCTTTCCTTGTCACTTCCTCCAGGTAGAATTGATTCCTCCCTCCTCTGTGCTGACATTGAACCTCTGAACCAACTTCAAGTATGAAAAGCATTTCAGGCTCATCGCTGTAACCCCTGTGACATAGAGGTTGTATAGAGTCTATGTCTCACACAAGTCACTGAATAGACAACAGGCTAATGATACTTTAAACAATCTTTGAAAACTACTAAAAGAAATCATCTCAACCACCACAGCCTTCCGTTTCCTTCACCAATGTTTTCTCCCAAACTCTTTCTTTTCAAAACATGTCAAGTTCACTTCTCTAGTTACTATGGACCTAACATAGGAAATGTAGGTGCCTTCATTTCCAGCCTGAATGTTTTCACTCTTTTCATCATGGTCTATTTAGAAATTCATTACCAGTAACTGTCTAATGATGTAATGAATCCTCTGAAATATTTTTCACCACTTTCATGAAGTCTCAGTATCAGCTAAAAATAATTACACTACTAGGACAGTGACACAGAAGAGGCTTCCAGAACATTGGCCTGGTGCAAGGGAGAAAAACATCTATGCATAAAAACATCTATGCATTTTTTTTGTGAAAAAGTCCACTAGCTTTAATCAGATTTTTGAAGAGACATTCAGTTCAAAAGGTCAAGAATCACTGATCTAAACTATCCCAACAATCTCTACATATCCTAAATGCACTACGAATGAACTTTCCAAAAAGGAAATAGGTTTGTCATGTGAAAGTCATTTTACCTAATAGGGTGCCCCATATTTTTAAATGTAAATGTTCAGAAAGCAATAACATTCCCTGTGATACCTTATAATATATAAATTACTGTCAAGCAACAGTCACTGTATTATAAGTTTTAGAGTATCAACTTCCAAAGTAAAGCAATAATAAAGTTTACTGCAGATCTATGGATGAGCTGACAAAACAAGTCCAGTGAGGTGAGGAATAGAAAGAGCACTGTCCTGGAAGTCAGTATTTTAGGCATCCATGGACAAGCTATACAGCTAAGAATTTTGTGGGATTTGGTAATTCACTTGACCCCTCTGAGCCTCTGTTTCAATCCCTTTGGGCTCTTACAGGCCACCATTCTATGACCCTTGGACATGGTTAATACATAATTACTTCTCTTAAAGCTATCATCTGTTTTTTATGTTCTCAACACTCTTACCTAATCAGTCAATTAAATATTGTTAATGAGCGTGCTCTGTTTACTTTGGCCTAGCAAAAACTACAAAAGAGTTTTTAAAGTCTCAGAGAAGCCACGAGGAAAGTGTGAATGAGCACCTGTGGAGAGACCCAGGGCCTGATTTAAGTTTGT
Organism: Cacajao melanocephalus; assembly: GCA_963573385.1. Classification (NCBI taxonomy): domain Eukaryota; kingdom Metazoa; phylum Chordata; class Mammalia; order Primates; family Pitheciidae; genus Cacajao; species Cacajao melanocephalus. Next base: position 5,786 of record CAUYLG010049299.1, read on the forward strand.
GAAGAATGTCTGTACGAGAGATAATGCAAACTCTTCCCAGAATCAAGTACGGAAGAAAAAAACTGTTGAGGAGGGTCCAAGAAAGAAAGCTAAAAAGATGATCTTCATGAAATTGACTAATTACTAAAAATTCACACCAGAAGATATATCACATATAACTTAATCCAACTTCTTGGATGACAAAACCACAGTTCAAAGACTTTAAACTTCCCCAATACACAATGATAGATGGCAACATAACAAGAAATAGATTGAAGGAAAATAGAAATTGCTGGTAAAAATATAAAATATTTGTCATGATAAAGGAGGATAAACAGTCCCAAAAATCAATTTGTCTTAAATGCTCACAACATTTAGAAAATGTTTTGTTTCCATTTTTGAAGTTCTAACTACTCAAAATTAAAATGAAAAAAAAAAAAACTATCATTGTGAAATCTATCCATCTCATACATACAAGTATATTCCTTAACAAGTATTTATTGGGTATCTATATTTTATTTATTTATTTATTTATTTTTAAGAAGGAGCCTTGCTCTTGTCATCCAGGCTGGAGTGCAATGGTGTGATTTCGGCTCACTACAACCTCCACCTCCTGGGTTCAAGCGATTCTCCTGCCTCAGCCTCCCGAGTAGCTGGGATTACAGGTGTCCACCACCATGCCTGGCTAATTTTTGTATTTTTAGTAAAGACAGGGTTTCACCATGTTGACCAGGCTGATCTCCTGACCTAAGGTGATCCACCCACCTCGGCCTCCCAAAGTGCTGGGATTACAGGCATGAGCCACCACACCCGGCTGGGTGTCTATATTTTCTAAATCACAGGGCTGGGCACCATATATGTAATATAAAACTACAATGCAACCTTACTCTTTCTGAGTACACCTGAATGCAAATACCGCAAGATTTTTCATAGGTTAAAATATTTCTATGCCACAACTGCAAAAAGATTGTGACCCAATATTCACCAATAATGGCTTTCCATGTTTCTTTTTCTCCATTATTGGTATCTATAATGTATGGAATTATGCTATACTTAGATCTACTGTTAAATACATTTTTCTCAATAGCTGAGGATTATGTAACAATTCAAATCAATTAGTATTGACTAAATGCTAAAATTTCCCATTAAATGCCAGATAAATCCAAAAGCTCCTTCAACCATGAAGATTTCAAAAAAAAAAATCAGAACACAAATAAATGTAATTCTTGTATTCTTTGTTCAGCATAAAAAAAAGTTTATGAAGTAAAAGTATCCTAGTTTATTTTTTAGAAAAATAAAATATAAAATAGGGGCAGAGAAGCATCCTAAAAGCCACAAAATTAATGCTCAGCCCACATTGGACCTCAGTGTATTTAAATAACGAAGGCACCAAAAATAAGCAGCATTTCTTAAATGGAGGCTTTTCTTAATCATTGCAAAACCACACAGTACATGCTGCCAAGTTCTGGGTCTAAATGCCTAAAATGTGTCCTAGCAGAATAATTTTTACGGGTGATATATTTCAGCAAAAAGGGAAATTGTGGTATGTTGTGGACTCAATCATCGTAACGCTGAACATCAGTCATTTTTCTTGCAAAATGACTTTTCTGTCTCTCAGATGATAAGAAGGATTCAATTCCTGCTGGTTTTATACAGCACTGAATTCTGGGCAGCTAGTGTTCTTAATTCTTTTAGCAGAGCTCAGCTCATGGACGAAAATGGAGAGGAGTTCTATTGCTCAAACTTTATTTGGACACGAAAAGGTCTTTCTACATGACACTTGGAATTTAATTGCAAAAAAATAAAATGAAGAAACACTTGATTTACCCAGGACAATCCAGTGTTATGACTAAGGCATTTTCACTGTGCACTCGCTAACCATTCACAGTTCACACAGGAACAAAAATCATGGGTAGACATGGCACACTGGAGTCATCTCAATAGCTACCAGGATCACATCCCTAGAGGCATAGGAAACAACTCTTTTCCTTCCCACTCTCCTTTGGGAAATTGAGCACTGCTCATGCCTGGCTTACACCTTCATGACTGTATCTGTGTTCCTGTAGTCCCTCCTGTATGGTATGTGTTTTTTCCATCCTCTTATCTCTACCTGTTAAAATTCTACTTATCTCTCAAGGTCCCTGAATTTTGTTCATGTTCATAACATTAATATTTATCTCACTGCATTGACATTTATCTCACTATATTCATATCAATTATTATCTCACTGTATTCATGTTAATTATTCACCCACTTGATTACTTCTTCAAGAAGATAGGAGTACTTTATGTGCAGGGATGCTACTTACTTATCTTTATATACCTCTTTCTTTCCCCATGATCTGGTCACTGCTTAGCATATGTATGGGTAGAGGCTCCTGAAATGCTTAAACAAGACAGAGCTACCTCTACTCGTAATGCGTTGAAAGCTACAGCCATCTGGCCCTAATCACTAGCAAGGTGCTGTCAAGAAGATTAAAATCTTAGGTGATTGGACTAGATTGCCTTTTAAAACCCCTTTGACCCAAAGACTCAAATTCCAAACAGACTCATGAAAGAAGTATACATTGTACCCTGCAGGTAGGCTTTTTTTCTCATTTCCATTTCTTCTCTCCCTAAAGAGAGCCATTTCAGAAATTCTCAGTTGAGGACTGATTTTAAATTCTTCTACCACTGTTTTTCTGTCATTTATTTTATCTGTGGTAGCTCATGAGTAAGAACTGGCACCTGAATTCAGTGGACTGAGCCATTATCCTTAAAATCAAATCATGAAATAAGAGAAAATAAGGGTAAATTGTTTGTTAAGTACAGATTACAAGCTCTACAAGAGGAGAGAAAAATCAATGGGAGCCAGAGTGATCAAGGAAAGGATCTTCAACCAAGTACTGCATGATAGACAGAATATAAATGTAGGAGAGAAGCACTGCCATGTTAAGAAATATAAAAACAGAAAAGGCATGAAGAGACAAAATAAACGTAGTATAGCCTGAGGACATGAGGCAGTGAGACTAAAGCTCAAACCCATGTTGGAAAATAGTAGGAAGTGCTACTTGTCCAACAAAGTAGGACAAATAACTGGAGGCATGATGGGGGGGCGGGGTAGCGAGGTGTCTGAGAGGCTGCTAATAGGAGAGCATTGAAGGCCCTGAACAGAGGTGCAAGGTGATGACCTAAGTGTTTAAGAAAAATCAAGTCTGGGAGAACACTGCATGCAAGATGAACATAAAGGGAGAGCCATTATTGTAAAGAGTGGCCACTGGGAAGGGGGTCATAACCAGGTAGCTTCAGGGGTCAAGAGCTTTTGCAACAACATTGATGGAACTGGAGGCCATTATTTTAAGTGAAACAACTCAGAAATAGAAAGTCAAATACTATATGTTCTGACTTATAAGTGAGAGCTAAATAATGTGCACACACAGACATAGAGGTATGGAATAATAGACATTGGCGACTGGAAGGGTATGTGGGCAGGAGGAAGGTGGATGATGAGAAATTACCTAATGGATACAATGTACATTATGTGCCTTATGAATACACTAAAAGCCCAGATTTCACCACTACACAGTCTACCCATGTAAAAAAATTGCAGTTGTATCTCTTACATTTATACAAAAATAATAAAAAGAGTATATCCTGGTGATGAGGGGAGGGAGGTCATCATAGAGAAAGGAGAAGAGAGATAGCCCCAAAGGGGAGTGAGAAGGATCTGCTAAAAGGGTGCAGAAGATGAAAGAGAATATTGTGTAAAAAATTATGGAAGGGATGATGTGCTAAGAACAGAGTCAAGGAACTGAGGAAAAGCTGGATTGGCTACTGCAGTAGCTTTGGTACATGTTAAATCTGTATTCAAGCTTGAAATACCCAGGAGCAGATAAGCTATGGGACAGGAGTCAGAGAAAGAAGAGGATTCAAATTAGAGACTTGAGAGCTTTCTACAGATAAGAGACACCTGAAGTCCTAGAATGAGAAAGAGAGAGAGAGAGAGTCCCTAAGAGCCCTGAAGTGATGAACAGTGGAACCTTTGAAATCCAGATGTTTGCAAGAATATGAGCACAATGAAAGGGATAGAAAAGCAGCAATCAGTGCGGGATAAAAATTCAAGATCCAATAGCAACACAGCAAACATGAAAGGAGTTTTAAAAAGGAATGGGTGATAGATGATGAATGATGGTTAAGGACCAGAGCATTTCAAAGACATCACTAGATCAACAAATCAGCAGGGTTATTTCCCCTCTCAACTACTAACATATAATATAGAATTATTTAATTGGTGGTTAGGCAGAAAAAAAAGTTTATGGCTGTAAGACATAGTCTATTTTGTGTTTTATAATGACAAATAAGGAGACACATCAAGATGCTGCCATTCTCTGTGCAGAGAGGATAATTAAAAAATAATGTAGCTAATATGGATCAATTTTGAGTAATGTCACTTAGAATATGTACTCTTCTGGGGGTATATAATAGAAGTAACACTGCTGATGCTACAGATTGGTGATGTATTATGAATATGTGGGTAACCTATCAAAGTGTGCAAGTTCTAACAAAAGTTATAAAGAACATCTAAAGGCATATAAAACTGCCACAGGGACTATTAAGTAATTCATGGGATATTGCCAGGCACAGACAAAGATGGTATGTTTCTGAATTCACAAGAATGTTTGGGAAGTGATATTTCTTACCTGTTCATGAAATACTCAGTTTATGTCCAGGATCTAACATGAGCCACACTTGCAACTACTTTCATTTTAGCTGTGAACCATCTGGGAAGGTACCACACATAAAAAGCAATGCTTCTGATCTGTCTGAGTATTAAAATCACTCAGATCTGACTGATGGAGATGACATTAGAGGAAGCCAAGTGCTTTTTCCAGTGTCACTGAAACTGGCCTCTGAAATAGGGGTGTGAACTACTGTGCAAGAAATGCCCTCTACTTCCCCCAAATGGAAATAAACTAATAATTAATAGTGACCATGGACAGATTCAGGTTTTGTGGGTCCTAAAACTTATATAATTTGGGTACCCTGTCTAAGAAATAAGAAAGTAAAATTGCAAATACAGGACTGAGTATGAAATTGGTTATTTATTTAGAATGAGAACCAGAAGAGACCTACAGTTATCAGACCATAAAACATAAAGGTTATCAGCTACATGGTAAATTCACCTCTGCTAATGACCAAGTATTGAGCATAAAGTATAGAAAGGGAGGAAGAGCAGGTAATAAGAGGAAAAATTAAAAAAAATGTCCCTTAAGGAATTCTGGAGACTGAATAAGAAAAAAGACTAAGAATAAAACCCCAGAAAGAACTCTGAATTGCAGAATACAGATGGTATAGAGATGAGACAGAACCCAGAACCCCTAGTCAATGTATATAACACATTGTTATCATATTTATTTTCTAGTGATTTACAACCATATTGCTTTTAGAAGGCTTGCCTAGTGGGACCAGATTTTGGGAAACACCAGGCCACTTCACTGCAGGTACTCAACAAGTGTTTGCTGAATGAATGAATAAGTAAATGCATGAAGACAAACAAGGGAAATACTCCTTTTTCTTAACTCTCCACTGGGAGCTGCCTTCCTCTGGTGCTCCAATATACATGCATGTTTTTCTTGGCACTGGCTGGAATTGTCAAAGCAACAGTTCATGCCAATGTCTTCTCTTGCTCTGTTCAGGATAAACATGTGACTGTTTTTCCTGAACAGGCCAAGTCAAAAGCTATCTCTACCCAACATTAACTTATAAGCATGTTCAGAGTCTCCTCAAAAGGATTATATACAAAATGGCTACTGTGGGGCCACTCTATTTACTCCCTCCCATCATCTTTCTCTTTCTGAATCAGATCCTGCAGGGATATCTCAGAAATTATTAACACCTAGTAGGGGAGGATAGGTCAGTGTGGGATTCTAGCCAGGGCTGAAAGGCAACAAAATTCCTACATTTCAAACATTTCACCAATGATGGTAACGTAAGTGACAATTAACACATCAATCATGATGAGGCTTCCAGGAAGATATTGAAAAGCCTCATGCACCACTCACTTGGTTAGCCACAAATCCAAGCCAGGACCAGGGGAACCCTGGCCCACCAACTGGCTCATCAGAAGACAAGATTTAGGTGGTGGGAGCTCTTAGTGAAAGGAGGAAGGAGGATATAACAGGACACTCAGCCCCTGCTTCATAAAGGGATTCTCTTTGGACAATAAATGCCCTACACCTTCCTGCAAGTTTATATATATATATATATACACACACACACACACACACACAGAGGAATAGTTTAAAAGCTTATCCCCTCTTCCCCTCTTTTTTTTTTTAACCTTTTCCTAAAGAAGTCTGCCTTCTTCCTCTTCACCTACTAAATTTTCTACTTAAAATAGAGAAGAGCAAGACTGGAATAACACTACTGCTATCTCAATACTACAGAAATCTGTATCCTGATGTTCTGGTTAGGGCAAAGGATATGAAATCAGTGAGGCAAAGCAGCCGCCTCAGTAATTAGGACTGCAGGTCTTAAATGGGAGAATATCGTTCAGCCACTTCCAAGCTAGGTGATTCGACCTCAAGAGTTATTGAAACTCCCCAGACCTGTTTCTTGGTTTTGCAAAACGGGAACGAATTTAGTTCCCACGTCTTGGAACTGTTGAGGACTAAGAAAATCCACGTGAAGTGTTAAATATAACTGCACAGCAAAAGCTAATTAAATATTAGTACATGGTAACTAGTACAGGGAAAATTTAATAGTAGTAGAAGTAAAATTATTGTGTCTGCCTCCCCCAGTCACACCACCAGCAAAACGGGCACATCCCCCACTCCCACCTCGCAGGATATGGGGCCAAGCCACGGCTACACTACACTCTCACATGCAAGAGAGACACCCAAACGCCACAGCGCTACTGCAGCTTCCCCACCCCTGACTGGCCAGCTCCCCCCAAGCCATTGCTACAGTCCACACTGACCTGAAATGCCACCTCCGATCACTACCACGTCGAACATGTGGCCCGCTATACTCGCCTTCTCTTGGCTAGTCATGCTTCTGTTGATACTGTCCTGGGTCGTAGGCACAGGAGTGAGGACCTCAAAGGGTGGAAAGGACACTTCTACCAACTCCCCCGGAGAGTCCGGGGGCGGAGCCGATCCTTCTTTTGATATCCGGGGGTAGCCGGGCACTGAGGGCGGGGCGAACCCTTTTGCTGATACTCCGGGAGCGCCCAGGGGCGGAGCTGATCTTTCAGCCGATGCCTGGCGGGAGCTGGGCACTGTGAGGGGGGCGGACCCTTGTACTGATGTTCGGCGAGAGTTACTAGGTTTAGAAGGTCCTTGGGTCTGCAGTTGGAAAGGATTATTGGAGGCAGGAGGATCTTGTATTGAGCCCCGCGGAGTGTCGGGCACCGAGGGTGGTGGAGACGCCAGGCTTGATACTCGGGAGGTGTTAAGGGGTGCAAGAGGTGCTCGTGGCGTTACTCGGGAAATGTTATTGGGTAGAGGCGGTCCTGGTACCAAAACCCATGGGAAGCTGGGCGCTGTGGATGTAGCAGATCCCTGTACTGACACTTGGGTGGTGTTACTGGGTGTAGAAGGTGCTTGAACTGACAGTTGCGAAACGTCGCTGGGTATGGGAGGTCCCTGTACAAATATCCAGGGGTACCCGGGCACTGAAGTCAGGGCGTAACCCGTGGGCAGGGCCGGCCCTTCCACCGAATCCCGGGGGGTGCTGAACATAGATGAAAAGGTCGAGCCTTGTAGTGACTCTAACGACCAGTCTACGGACGGGGTAGGTCTTGTTACTGATACCCGGGGAATGCCGTCGTTGTGGTTGGAGGTTGTGGCGGCCGCATCGGAGGAGTTGGAGCGGTTGGTAGACTCCGGGATCCGCCTCCCCAACATGTAAGCGCTGTAACCTGCCAAGCCACTCTTGGAGTCAGTACTAAGGTTACTTGTGGTGTTGATTTGAGAGGGTATGCTGGTGCTCCAGGAGGCGGCCTCGGCCGTTGAAGACATGCTCCACTGGGAACTGCTTGGAGGATCGGAGACGGTCCGCCATTCCGAATGGATGCTCCATTCGGACGGGTCGTACGAGGTGTAGTCAAAGCTGGAGGCCGGGTTCGGGACCTGGGCAGTTGCTCCCCCGGTTTCGGGCAGACCCTCCGCCTCGCGCCCGCTCCCGGTGCCGATGCCAGTGCCGGTGCCGGTCCCGGTGCCAGTGGCGGTGCCGGTGCCGGCGCCGGTCCCGGTCCCGGTCCCGGTGCCAGTGGCGGTGCCGGTGCTGGTGCCGCCGGGAGAGGAGGCTGAGTAGTTTGTGTTCATAGTTCAAGTTCTGTAGCACTCTGGACGCTAGGGGCAGCGTTCCTCTTCCCGCAGTCCTTTTCCACAGTCAGGCTGTTGCCGGTATGCACTCTTGGAGGCCAGTCCCGGGCCCCGGGCCCAGTCGGGGGCGGGGAGATGTGGCGCTAGCCCGGCCTGGCTCCGCCTTCCGGGTCGGCCTGCCGGCTGGCGCTAGGAGCCCAGCCACTGGGCGTGGCCGGGCGATGCCACTGCATGCGGGAGGTGCGGTGACCTGGCGAGAGTTGGGAAGTGGATGTAGGTGTAACAGCGTGGGGTCTCAACTTAGTGCTTTCATTCTTTGGCTTTAACTAAAAGCTAATTGGCCAAGAGTGAACTTAACGAAGCAGATATTTGAAGGAGGCGGAGCCAGGCAGGATCGCAGGGTCACAGGGTGCTGCCCGACTTGGTCTGGCCCATTTGTGACGTCATCAAAGGCCCGCTGAGGTCTGCGCAGCCTCCAGCCCTCACTAGATTGAGGGCGGGGCGAGGAGGAGAGGGGCGGGGCAGGGGCGGGGCGGGGGCGGGGCCGGGGCGGGGCGGGGCCGGGGGCGGGGCCGGGGGCGGGGGCGACAACTATCACTTGGGGGAGACCAGGCAATTACTGGTTCTCTGTGGGGTTTTTCAAGCTGAGGCGCTTTACCCAAGTAGAAGCAAGTAGGTAAGAAAATTAACTCATCTCTCATAGATTAAGTGGGACTGCATTTTAAAAGCGAAGGTCAAAGGGATGGCTAAGGTGCAGAAACAAATGAAATAAGAAAACATGTGTTTCCCCATCCTACTGAAAAGAGTGCTATTTAGTGCATATATTCCACTGTGCAGCCAGCCTTCTGTTTGCTAGTTTTATCCCTTTCTTAACTTTTCACTTTCTCTTATCCTGAATTTGTCATCAAAAGCTGAATTTGTCATCACTGGAACTCTCAAAAATAGGTGAAATAGTGACATAAATTTAGAGAAAGTGATGAGAACTCGAGGAAGCTAATGAAGTCTACTCCCACCTATAAACATTTCTCCTGTTGCCCTTCACCCCATCTGTATCAAACATCTTGTCGGATAAACTGTAAAGAAATACGGATTTAGTCTTTTCTTCATCCTGTTTTAATAGTTTTTACTTCCTAGAAAAGGACTTGAGACTTATGACTAAATTGAAATCATTTTTATCTTGGTAGACTTTGAGCATAGAGAGAAGAAATACTAGATATAAGTAAATCAGCTTTTTCTAATGTGATTCTGCCCACTTTTCTCCTTATTCTCATCGTTTCCATTTATTTTCATTCAGATACTTGATTTCACACTACGTTCTAGGCACAGGGCACGGTACTGGGGATATGCACACAACACAAGACAGAGACCATCATCATCGAGCACACAGTCAAGCAGAGGAGCTAACAGAGGACAGAGACAACTGTTTATGTGATGTGTAAATACAAACTCAGACAAATGCTATATTAGAAAGATCCACGGTGATAAGAAAGGGTTAGTGTGTTCTGACCCCTCTGGAGATTAACTTTGAGAAAGGAAGTGTAAAAATGTTTCAGAAGGAAGAAACGGAAGAAACAATGTGTACAAAGGTCCTGTGGTAGAAAAAAAGCATAGTTCATTAGGGCAACTAAAAGTTAGTCAGCGGAGCTGGGGCAAGGGGAGAAGTATAGGAGACAAGGCTGCTGAAGCCAACTGGGCCAAGGTAGCATCCTTAGCCTCTATCCTAGGAGCAACAAAACCAGTACAAGACTTTAAGCAAGTGGCAATATACCTAGATTGCAACTTGGAGAGGTCTGTCTGCCTGCCATGTGCATAACTGGGCAAGAGCAGATAGGTACAGGGAGACCAAAGTTAGAAATTTTTTAAAGAAAGCGGTAGAAGTGTCTTAGACTGAGGTAGGTGGTGGCAGTGGAGCTGGGGAGATCTTAGAGACATTTACATATAAGGTTCACAGGACTTGGTCGTAGCTAGGATTTGGAAGATCATAACCATGTTTTTGGATATGATGAGTTTCAAGTGCCTTTGAAACATCCAAATGAACGTTTTAGAGTAGGCAACTGAGACTCGAAGCAAGAGTTTGGCTGGAGATGAAAATGGGGAAGTTTTATTAAATAAAGGATGGAAATCAATGAGAAGAAATATGGGTATTTTCTCTTTTCATTTTGTTTGTGTTGTATGAAAATAAAGTTCATTTTAAATAAAGGAATAACTGTGAAACATCCCATAAGTATTATTTCCTCCCTTGTGTGACCTTGGGCAGGTTACTTGACTTCTCTATGCTTGTTCCAACCATAGAATCATACAATCCTATAAGTTGTTGAATCAGTCAGGGTTCCAGCAGTGTTGAGAAATGCTGAGAGTATGATTGCTGAGAAATGCTCAATGTATGATAAAATACATTGTTTGCTAAGAAGAACGATGGCAAAGAAAACCTAGCCACCCCCCACCAAATGGAAAACTACTTGGGACATTCTAAAGTGGCAAGACAGTATATGTATATCATACACTGGTGTAAACAATTTTTTAAGCATGGGATATGTGACCCTGCCCCCATGGCTTCCTCGTGGAGAATACGTTTTAGTTTGTCTGTGATCAGTGATAAGCAGGCACCAGCTGCCTACCTAGTTTGTTTTGTTTTGACAGCATTCTGGCCTTTAGCCCAGAATGCTGTCAGCTCCCTGAGGCTCTCAGCTTGGAAGGCTGTTGGCTCCCCGGATAGTCCCACTTTGTTGTTCTATCTGGGTGTCTCCTTCTTAATGCCTTCAGTGCCACCTGGGTGAGGGTCGATACAGCCGAGCTGGTCTTGGTACAGCAGGAAACAGCACACTCAAATGAAATAATTTCAAGAGCGTGTCATCAACTATTTTCAAAGATGTGGGCAAGATGGAGAGAAGCCGTAAGGAATTGTGCAGTACCCTAGGTTGGTAACAGCAAGAAGGTATCACTCTGAACAGGTAGGGGGAGAGAGCAGTCATCAGAACTTTAGTGACAATATTGTTTGGAAAGGGCTGCCTGACACAAGATGTGGTCTTTAGTTCAGGGACACGGCCAGCCCACAGGAAACCCGCAGGGAGGAAGCTGGGAGAATAAATACCTAATTTCCCTCCCTCTGGTCTCCTGCTGGTCCTCTGCATAGACCTAATCCAACCAGAAGCTAGAAAGCAAGGGACACTCTGTTGATGCAGACCATGCAGGTGTGAGACAAACTAGCAAGTGCCAAGAAGCCATGTTTGCTCATTTCTGCCTGCCAGCATAATTTCACAAAGCCCCTGACTCTATGAAGATGTGCAGCTCACCAGAGGATGCTTCAAAGACATAACAGGATAGAGCACATGGCCCCCCATATCTCTTGTCTGAGTCACTATATTCCTTAAAAGATAAATGACCCTAGTCCTTGCCTTTCCCTACACATAAGGTAGCGTCTTATGGGGTTAGTGATTATGCTTCCATAGTCTATAGCCAGATGTACTCTTACACCCAAATCTAGATGTGATTCTGCTTCATTGTAACTTCTGAGCAGGTTTGATTTAATTTTGCATGTACTGAACTCCCATGCTTGTCTATAAGCAATGGGCTGAAATACTGTGCCAGAGCAGTCTGATGGAACTGCTCCCGGACTGTAAACCTTGGTCTGTAGTCTCCCGTAAGACTTCCGAATAAAACTAACTTTAATTCTTTAAAAGTTTGATCTTTTTTTTCCTTAGTTGACACAGGTCAGCCTTCAGGGGCCAGAACAGAGTAGAGAAGCATGATGGTGGCACCCAGAGAAGCAAAGTGAAGATATCTAGCACAGCTGAAGTGAGGGTTAAATGAGCAAATGCATTAAAACATTTAGGGTAGTACCAGACATGTAATAATTACTCAATACATATTCATACTTTACTTTTTTAGACTACATTATATATTCATGCCATATGTATATATATTCACTCTTTGTGTTCAGTTGCCTACTCTAGTCTACTTAATCATTATCCTCTAACACTGAGCATTTAGTACTTTCCAGTTTTTAATATAATACATAACATGGAGATGAACATTTTGTGCATAAAATATTGTATGTACTTTTTAGAATTTCCTTGAGATAGAGTCCTAAAACAGTATTATGAGGTAAGAAACTAGGAGCATTTTTAAGCTTTTTGATTGAAGTTACCAAATTACTTCCCCAAAAGATTATACAAATGTATACTTCATCAGTAATGCCTAAGAATGGCTTTTTACTATACCCATTCCAACAATAAACAAGTTAACTTTTAACCTTTCTTAACTTTAAAGGCAAAAAATTAGCATGGCTTTGCTACTTAAATGAGCATTTCTTTGCTTACTTGGGAAATACGTCTTTCAAAAATGTATTCGCCATTTCCATCTCTTCTGTTGTGAATGATCACTTTGTGCCTTTCTATAGTTGATTTCTGAAAAGTGCTTTATAAAAGATAGTAACTAACCCCTTGCTTGCTATTTTCACTGAAGATAGTTTATTCCAGTTTATATTTTAATGTTGTTTATGACATTTTAGATATGCATAACGTTCAGATGTATGTGCTTATATCTATTCTTCAGTGATTTCTTTCATTGCTTTTCAACTTGGAAGGGCTTTGCCTTTCAAAGACCTGAAGGACAAAATCTGTTTTCTTTTATAATAGTTTTTTGATGGTTTGATATTTTAAATTATTTTTTTCTTTTTTTTTTTTGAGATGGAGTCTTGCTCTGTCACCCAGGCTGGAGTGCAGTGGAGTGATCTTGGCTCACTGCAACTTCTGCCTCCCGGGTTCAAGAGATTCTCCTGCCTCAGCCTCCCAAGTAGCTGGGACTATAGGCCTGCACCACCACACTTGGGTAATTTTTATATTTTTAGTAGAGACAAGGTTTTACCAAGTTGGCCAGGCTGGTCTCGAATTCCTGTCTCAGCCTCCCAAATGCTAGGATTACAGGCATGGGTCACCATGCCCAGCCTGATATTTTAAAATTTAATTATTTAATTCTAATCTACTGGTATGTATTTTGCTATGTGCTATAAGGTGAGGACCTAAATGAATTCTCTGCTCCCCCACCCAAATAGCTAACCAATCATAAGAGAACTGTCTGTCTATGCACCCAATATAGGAGCACCCAGATATATAAGACAAGTTCTAAATGACTTATAAAGAGACTTGGACTCCTGCACAATAATGGCGGGAGATCTTGACACCACATTGTTAATATTCGACGGATCAACGAGATAGAAAATTAATAGGGAATTTAGACCTGGAATAAGTAAACTTAGTGAATATCTATAGAGTTCTTCATCCCAGGTCTCCGGAACATACATTTTTCTTAGTATCATATTACACCTATTCTGAAAGTGACTATATAATTGGAAGTAAATCACTCTCCAGCATTTGCATAGCATTTCACAGACTTAAATGAAATATTGGTTGGCTGTTTGTTATTTTCTTCCC
>CAUYLG010049300.1:0-31070 GCA_963573385.1 Cacajao melanocephalus
AACAGTGAGCACACAACTGACCTGTCTCCTTCAGACAGCCCGTGTCACCACAGATCACACGACTAAAAGGAGAAGAGACATTTTGGGTTGAAAAAGAGTAAAAAGATGATGGAGCTCATTTCTTTAGTTCTTTTGAACCCAGAGTGTCTCCTCACCTTTTTGTTGTTGTCATTGGTGGTGGTGACATGGGCTTGTTTGTAGAGGACAGGTCAGCTGTCTGGCTGAATGCTCTACACTCTGAAGTTGTCTGAAAATGTCCTCATGATTAAATTCAGCCTAAGGGTTTTTCCAGCAACACTGCAGGGTCAATGCTACCTCACCCAACTGCAGGCAGAGAAGGTCCCGTGTGTCTCTCACCATGATCGTGATGCCAGATCTGTACCTTTCAGAGACACCTTATTTATACCAAAGTAATTGGGAAAATGGTTTTTAAAAGTATTAATATCCAGTATTCAAATGATCGTCCCCTAAACATTTTATTATTCATTAATCATCCCTGGCTGTGTCAATTATTATATCTCTACACCGGAAATTTTCCATTTTTACTGTATCTTTGCTTTTGCTAGTTTCTGTTGTTGAAAAAAAAAATCCCCTGCCTGCATTTTAATTTTTGCCAAAGTTAATTTTAATCTATACAATTAAAATGTTTTGTCTTTAAGATAAGATCATCAGCACATAAGGCCACAGCAAAACAGAGATTTTGCTAATTTTTAAGCCTCTGTTAATTTCTGGCTGACAAGAGAGGTAGTTTATTTAGTTAGCTGCTAATATCTATTTAAGTGAGCAGCCAGAGAAAGGTTCATCAGACTAAGGATATGCAAAGCCCAGACCATTCTCTTTGAGTCTTTTAAACTATTTCAGAAGAGAAGAGAATAGGTAGATTCCACATATGTGGACAGGAAGGAGAATACACTAAAAGACACAAACAACTATTTCCCAAAACAGAATAGAAAATTAGATTTAAATAAACATACACCACTAAAATTCATAAAATATCTTCTCACAAAATGTAATCTTTCTAAACTTAACCATTATATGAAAGTCAATTCTTAAAATACTACACACTTTGTTGACTGTTGACATTCATAAGAATACACTTCCAAGTTTATTATTTGGAAAAGAAAATGAACTATAATCATTTTTTTTGCAGTGATCTTTTTAGTATCGAGGATTTCTTTTTTTGAGATAAAACCAAATATTTTAAAGATTGAAAATGACATTAAAATATATCTACTCAAAATAATGATGTTTAACTCAGGCTTATTCCCATTTATAGTATAACTGTCAAGTGATCATTTAACCATTCTTTAAATGTTTCAAATTACTGGGAACAAACCACATTCTAGGGTGTATCTTCTTTTTTTTTTCCCTTTATTTTACTTTAAGTTCTGGGGTACATGTGCAGATCTTGCAGGATTGTTACATAGGTATACACATGCCATGGTGGTTTGCTGCCTTCATCCCCCCCATCACCTACATTAGGTATTTCTCCTAATGCTATCCCTCCCCAATCTCTCCACCCCCTACTAAACCTCCCCTAGCCCCCCACCCTCCAATAGACACCAGAGTGTGATGCTCCCCTCCCTCTCTCCACATGTTCTCATTCTTCAATAACCTCTTATGATTGAGAACATATGGTGTTTCATTTTCTGTTCTTGTGTCAGTTTGCTGAGAATTATGGTTTCCAGATTCATCCATGTCCCTGCAAAGGACATGAATGCATCTTTTTTATGGCTGCATAATATTCCATGGTGTATATGTGCCACATTTTCTTTATCCAGTCTATCATTGATGGGCATTTGGGTTGTTCCAAGTGTTTGCTATTGTAAACAGTGCCACAATGAACATATGTGTGCATGTGTCTTTATAATAGAATGATTTATAATCCTTTGGGTATATACCCAGTAATGGGATTGCTGGGTCAAATGGTATTTCTATTTCTAGATCCTTGAGGAATCACCACACTGTCTTCCACAATGATTGAACTAATTTACACTCCCACCAACAGTGTAAAAGCATTTCTATTTCTCCACATTCTCTCCAGCATCTGTTGTCTCCTGATTTTTTAATGATCGCCATTCTAACTGGTGTGAGATGATATCTCAATGTGACTTTGATTTGTATTTCTCTAATGACCAGTGATGATGAGCTTTTTTTCATATGTTTTTTGGACAATAAATGTCTTCTTTTGAAAAGTGTCTGTTCATAGCCTTCACCCACTTTTTTATGGAGTTGTTTTTTTCTTGTATATTTGTTTTAGTTCTTTGTAGATTCTGAATATTAGCCCTTTGTCAGATGGGTAGCTTGCAAAAATTTTCCCATTCTATTGGTTGCCAATTCACTCTAATGATTATTTCTTTTGCTGTCCAGAAGTTCTTAAGTTTAATTAGATCCCATTTGTCTATTTTGGCTTTTGTTGCCATTGCTTTGGGTGTTTTAGTCATGAAGTCCTTGCCTATGCCTATTTCCTGAATGGTATTGCCTAGGTTTTCTTCTAACATTTTTATGGTGTTAGGTCTTACATTTAAATATTTAATCCATCTGGAGTTAATTTTTGTATAAAGTGTAAAGAAGGGGTCCAGTTTCAGCTTTCTGCATGTGGCTAGCCAGTTTTCACAACACCATTTATTAAACAGGGAATCCTTTCCCCATTGCTTGTTTTTGTCAGGTTTGTCAAAGATCAGATGGTTGTAGCTGTGTGGTGTCACCTCCGAGGCCTCTGTTCTGTTCCATTGGTCTATATCTGTTTTGGTACCAGTACCATGCTGTTTCGATTACTGTAGCCTTATCATATAGTTTGAAACCAGATAGTGTAATGCCTCCAGCTTTGTTCTTTTTGCTTAGGATTGTCTTGGCTATGCGGGCTCTTTTTTTGTTCCATATGAGGTTTAAGGTGGTTTTTTCCAGTTCTGTGAAGAAAGTCAAAGGTAGCTTGATGGGAATAGCATTGAATCTATAAATTACTCTGGGCAGTATGGCCATTTTCACAGTATTGATTCTTCCTAACCATGAGCATGGAATTTTTTTTATCTGTTTATGTCCTCTCTTATTTTCTTGAGCAGTGGTTTGTAGTTTTCCTTGAAGAGGTCCTTCATGTCCTTTGTTAGTTGTATTTCTAGATATTTTATTCTCTTTGTAGCAATTGTGAATGGGAGCTCACTCATGATTTGGCTCTCTGTTTGTTTGTTATTGGTGTATAGGAATGCTTGTGATTTTTGCACATTGATTTTTGTATCCTGAGACTTTGCTGAAGTTGCTTATCATCTTAAGGAGATTTTGGGCTGAGACGAAGGGGTCTTCTAAATATATAATCATGCCATCTGCAAATAGAGACAATTTGACTTCCTCTTTTCCTAACTGAATACACTTTATTTCTTTTTCTTGCCTGATTGCTCTGGCCAGAACTTCCAATACTATATTGAATCGGAGTGTGAGAGAGGGCATTCTTGTCTTGTGCCAGTTTTCAAAGGGAATGCTTTTAGTTTTTGCCTGTTCAAAATGATATTGGCTGTTGGTTTCTCATAAATAGCTCTTATTATTTTGAGATACATTCCATCAATGTCTAGATTATTGAGAGTTTTTAGCATGAAAGGCTGCTAAATTTTGTTGAAGGCCTTTCCTGCATGTATTGAGGTAATCATGTGGTTTTTGATATTGGTTCTGTTTATGTGATGGATTAAGTTTATTGATTTGCCTATGCGGAACCAGCCTTACATCCCAGGGATGAAGCCAACTTGATCATGGTGGATAAGCTTTTTGATGTGCTGCTGGATTCGGTTTGCCAGTATTTTATTGAGGATTTTTGCATCGATATTCTTCAGGGACATTGGCCTCAAGTTTTCTTTTTTTGTTGTGTCTCTGCCAGGTTTTGGTATCAGGTTGACTCTGGCCTCATAAAGTGAGTTATGGAGGCATCCCTCTGTTTTTATCGTTTGGAATAGTTTTAGAATGAATGGTACCAGCTCTTCTCTGTACCTCTGGTAGATTTCAGCTGTGAATCTGTCTGGTCTTGGACTTTTTTTTTGGTTGGTAGGCTATTAATTACTGCTTCAATTTCAGAACTTGTTATTGGTCTATTCAGGGATTTGACTTCTTTCTGGTTCAGTCCTGGGAGGGTGTATGTGTCCAGGAATTTATCCATTTCTTCTAGATTTTCTAGTTTATTTGCATAGAGGTAATTATAGTATTTTCTGATGCTGGTTTGTATTTCTGTGGGATTGGTGGTGATATCCCCTTTATCATTTTTTATTGTGTCTATTTGATTCTTCTCTCTTTTCTTCATTAGTCTGGCTGGTGGTCTATTTTGTTGATCTTTTCAAAAAAACAGCTCCTGGATTCATTGATTTTTTAAAGGGTTTTTTGTGTCTCTATTTCCTTCAGTTCTGCTCTTAACTTAGCTATTTCTTGTCTTCTGCTAGCTTTTGAATTTATTTGCTCTTGCTTCTCTAGTTCTTTTAACTGTGATGTTAGGGTGTCAATTTTAGATCTTTCCTGCTTTCTCTTGTGGGCATTTAGTGCTATAAATTTCCCTCTACACACTGCTTTAAATGTGTCCCAGAGATTCTGGTATGTTGTGTCTTTGTTCTCATTGATTTCAAAGAACATCTTTATTTCTGCCTTAATTTTGTTATTTACCCAGTAGTCATTCAGGAGCAAGTTGTTTTGTTTCCATGTAGTTGTGAGGTTTTGAGTGAGTTTCTTAACCTGAGTTCTAATTTGATTGCACTGTGGTCTGAGAGACTGTTATGATTTGCATTCCTTTGCATTTGCTGAGGAGTGTTTTACTTCCAATTTTGTGGTCAATTTTAGAGTAAGTGCAATGGTGCTGAGAAGAATGTATATTCTGTTGATTTGGGGTGGAGTTCTGTAGATGTCTATTAGGTCCACTTGGCCCAAAGCTAAATTCAAGTCCTGGATATTTTTGTTAATTTTATGTCTTGTTGACCTGTCTAATATTGACAGTGGGGTATTAAAGTCTCCCACTATTATTGTGTGTAAGTCTAAGTCTCTTTGTAGGTCTCTAAGAACTTGCTTTATGAATCTGGGTTCTTCTGCATGCTTCATAGAGTCAATGGTCTTTACAATTTGGTATGTTTTTGCAGTGGCTGGTACCGGTTGTTCCTTTCTATGTTTAATGCTTCCTTCAGGAGCTCTTGTAAGGCAGGCCTGGTGGTGACAAAATCTCTCACCATTTGCTTGTCTGTAAAGGATTTTATTTATCCTTTGCTTATGAAGCTTAGTTTGGCTGGATATGAAATTCTGGGTTGAAAATTCTTTCCTTTAAGAATGTTGAATATTGGCCCCCACTCTCTTCTGGCTTGTAGGGTTTCTGCTGAGATATCCGCTGTTAGTCTGATGGGCTTCCCTTTGTGGGTAACCTGAACTTTCTCTCTGGCTGCCCTTAACATTTTTTTCAGCACTTCAACCTTGGTGAATCTGAAAATTATGCATCTTGGGGTTGCTCTTCTCAAGGAGTGTCTTTGTGGTGTTCTCTTTATTTCTTGAATTTGAATGTTGGCCTGCCTTGCCAGGTTGGGGAAGTTCTCCCAGATAATATCCTGAAGAGTGTTTTCCAACTTGGATTCCTTCTCCCCATCACTTTCAGGTACACCAATCGAACATAGTTTTAGCCTTTTTACATAGTCCCATATTTCTTGGAGGCTTCGTTCATTTCTTTTCACTCTTTGTTTCTCTAATCTTCTCTTCCCACTTTATTTCATTTCCATGATATGCTTTCTTTCACTTGATCAATTCAGCTATTGATATTTGTGTATGCCTCATGAAGTTCTCGTGCTGTGTTTTTCAGCTCCACAAGGTCATTTTTGTTCTTTTCTAAACTGATTATTCTAGTTAGCAATTCATCTAACCTTTTTTCAAGGTTCTTCACTTTTTCACATTGGGTTAGATCATGTTCCTTTAGCTCAGAAGAGTTATTACTCATCTTCTGAAGCCTACTTCTGTCAATTTATCAAACTCATTCTCCTTCCAGTTTTGTTCCTTTGCTGGTGAGGAGTTGTGATCCTTTGAGGGAGAAGATGTATTCTGGTTTTTAGAATTTTCAGCCTTTTGGGGCTGGTTTCTCCCCATCTTCATGGATTTATGTACCTTTGGTCTTTGACGTTGGTGACCTTCAGATGGGGTCTCTGCGTGAATGTCCTTTTTATTCATGTTGATATTATTCCTTTCTGTTTGTTAGTTTTCCTTCTAACAGGCCCTTCTGCTTCAGGTCTGCTAGAGTTTGCTGGAGGTCCACTCGAGACCCTGTTTGCCTGAATATCACCAGCAGAGGCTGCAGAACAGCAAAGATTGCTGCCTGTTTCTTCCTCTGGAAGGTTCATTCCAGAGGGGCACCTGCCAGATGCCAGCCAGAGCTCTCCTGTATGAGGTGTCTGTGGGCCCCTACTAGGAGGTGTCTCCAGGTCGGGATACATGGGTGTCAAGGACCCACTTGAGGAGACAGTCTGTCCCTTATCAGAGCTCAAACACTGTGCTGGGAGATTTGCTACTCCCTTCAGATCTGTCAGGCAGGGACGTTTAAGTCTGCTGAAGCTGCGCCCACAGCCACCCCTTCCCCCAGGTGCTCTGTCCCAAGGAGATGGGGGTTTTATCTATAAGTCCCTCACTGGGGCTGATGCCTTTTTTTCAGAGATGCCCTTCCCAGAGAGGAGGAATCTAAAGAGGCAGTCTGGCCACAGTGGCCTTGCTGAGCTGTGGTGGGCTCCACGCAACTTGAACTTCCCAGAGGCTTTGTTTACACTGTGAGGGTAAAACCATCTACTCCAGTGTCAGCAATGGTGGATGCCCCTCTCCCCACCAAGCTCAAGCAACCCAGGCCAACTTCAGACTGCTGTGCTGGCAGCAAGAATTTCAAGCCAATGGATCTTAACTTGCTGGGTTCCATGGGGGTGGGACCCACCAAGCCAGACCACTTTGCTCCCTGGCTTCAGCCCCCTTTCCAGGAAAGTGAACGGTTCTGTCTCTCTGATGTTCCAGATGCCACTGGGATGTGAAAAAAGAAAACCTCCTGCCACTAGCTCAGTGTCTGCCCAGATGGCCACCCAGTTTTGTGCTTGAAACCCAGGGCCCTGGTGGCATAGGCATATCCTAGTCTGCTGGTTGTGAAGACTGTGGGAAAACCACAGTGTCTGGACTTGAATGTACCTTTCTTCTTGGTACAGTCTCTCACGACTTCCCTTGGCTAGGGGAGGGAAATCCTCCAACCCCTTGTGCTTTCCGGGTGAGGCAACACCCCACCTTGCTTTGGCTCACCCACTGCCCAACTAGTCCCGGTGAGGTGAACTGGGTACCTCAGTGGGAAATGCAGAAATCACCTGCCTTCAGCATCAATCTCGCTGTGCTCCCAGATTCTAACACACAAGATGGTCCATCACAAGGGACGCTAATGTTCCTGAAGAAGTGCTGATCAAGTTATAAGTTGTAGGGGCAGTATAGAAGGTCCAGGGAAGCTGCCAAGGAGGGAAGAGTAAGGAGAAAAAATGCATTAGGAACAGGGCTCATAGAGCCAAAGAGAGGACATATTTCATAGCAGAAAAATATATAATCCAATCTCCCTCCAAATGAGATTATCTGCAACAACAGTTCTGATTAATTTAGCCAGTGCTCTGCTATCCCCTATCCCATTTTCCTCAAGCTGACTGTTCTAAAAACACTTTACCTTTCACTTCAAGGCTTGCTTCCCACATACCTTCCACATCTTTTCTCTCCCCTGACTCACCGCGGTGTGAAAATGTTCCAGGCAAAGGACAGAGTGCAGTCTACACACCAACTCCTTGGAGGGGCAGACACTGCAGACCCCGGCCATCCATGGGACAGCCCTACAAAAGGCTCCTGTGGGGTGGGCAGTCTCAGGGGCAACTGCCCACCCTACAGGAGCCTTTTGTGGGGATGGGGATGTCTTGTCATTGACATTAAAGAGAGGGGTGCTTCTCCCTTGCGATATTTTGGGCAATATTTTTCTTCACTGATGTTGTCTTATACTAAAGTACTTTCTTCTTTCTCTCAGTTTACTTTCAGCTAGGGAAAATGTCCTAGCAGCAGCAGAAACAAGGCAAAGTCCCCTGCCAGCACTGATACCCCCACCTCAGGTCCCACAACCCCGTCCTCCCCCGGTGCCTGAGCCATATCTCCCACCCTTAATACAGTATAAGTACTCCCCTTAAGTGCCCCCTATGCCAGCAAGACTGCAAACCAAAGCAGAAGCGATCCTCAGAAGCCACCCTCTCTGACCTTGTCAAGAGGATACTGCTCCCCGCCGCCCACCTCCATCCCCTTATTTCCAGCAACAACAGGGACCACCACATAACCTAGAAGATGTTACCTGTCCTCAGATTCAAGATGGAAGATATTGCCATAGTCTACTGGGATTTCCTCCCTGAATCAAGAACCCCTCCCAGCTTTTCACCCAGGAGACAACATGGTTTAGACAGAGTCACGTTTTCAAACCTTCCACCTGTGGTCCAAATATGCCGTATTCCCACCTCCTGCCTTCTCTACCACACTGCCTTCTGCTGGCTATATGAGATTCCTACAAGAACACAGAACATTCAGCTCCCTGCCTCAATGGGATTCAACAACTTTATTAAGGTTTCTAGGAGCAACCATTGCTAAAAAATTCACAAAAGAAAATTGCTTAAATCAATGGAAAATTTGCCAGAATTCTTTGCAGCACAACTCCAGACACTTTGATAAAGACAATGACATTGTCTATTTGTATTTTCTTCCTGATGATCTCCATAAATCCTAACAAAGCTCACCTCTTCCTCTGGACTTTCAACCTATTCCAAGACCTATGATTTTTTTCTCTCTCTGCTTCTCAATCAAACATATGTATCCCTGACTGGCCGTGTCTCTGCTCTCTTGCTGGAAATGGATCTCCTTTTCCTCTCTGGTTGCCCAGTCTCAGACCCACCTCTACATGAGGCACCTATCTATTTCTCATTAGGGACCCGCCTTGCAGGGGAAGTGAGGAGGATGCACAAAGGAGCTGTAAGTGTCAGGACTGCAGGAGGGATGAGCACGTGACAGGCCCTGCAAGGTTCACAGACGTGTGGGTGCTCAGCATCTGGGACCAGAATTGTGAGCCTAGCTCCACACAGATCCCAGCCTGTTGGGGATGGACCCCAGGGAGAGTTATTACTGCAGCAGTTCTCACACTATTTGGTCTTGAAAATGATTTACCTACTTAAAATTATTAAGGACCCCAAAAAGATTCTATTCACATGGTTTATATCTATTTTTTTGTATTAAAAATTAAAACTAGAAAATTTTAAACACATTTTACACGAGTAGATATTGCACTAGCTGGCAGTGTGATGGTGTCATTTCATGTCATCTACTCTCCAGAACATTCCACCATAGACTCATGAAAGAATATGAGTAAAAACATTAAAAAATATCAGCATTTTTATTAAAATAGTTTTGACCTTGCTGACCCTACCGAATGCATCTCAGGAACCCCCAAGGTCCCCACACCACACTTTGGCAACTACTGGTCTAGGGCACGATTGTGGGCCAAGCCTCTGGAGCCTCAGAGCACAACACACCACAGTAGCCCAGGTTTCAAAGGGTTGAGGACGTTCCCCTTGGTCTCAGCTTACTTGTGAGTTTTATTTATGTCTGTTGTTTATTCAGCCAAATTAAGTTCTGCCCTTTAATTCAATAATCATTGATCAGAACCAATTTAGCACTGCTAAATTGAGTTCTATACCATCATTCCACAATCACTGACAACACCTAGAAAGCAGATAATTTATAAAACCTGAAGCTAAAAAGAGTAAGACACTGAAGCTCTCTAAAGAAGCCTCCTCGGTTGTCTCCTGCAGCAGTGGGGGCACACGTGCTGCAGGAACCATTAGACTGATCTGCAGAGGGCTTCCATCAGGTGCAGAGGGCATGCCGGATGATGTGTTGAACATGGAAGGTGAGGAAGAAGGCAGAGCAGAGGATGCTTCCTGGCTTCCTATCTGGGTTTCTTCCTTGGGTTCCTAAGTGCAACCGGCAGGAATTTCCTTGGGAGCTAATCATATTCAGTGATTATGGAAGTTTGAATCTAATCAAATTATTTCCCAATTCTCCTCCTACCAGCCATGCAATAACCTCTCCCTTATTTCCATGGAGCTAAAATCACATCATAGTCAATTGAAAAATACATCTGAAGGATAAAAAATATCAAGAACAATCAAGCGTGGAGGTGGAAAAGAAAGGATAATAACTAATTTTTTTTTTTAAGACAGAGTCTCTCTTCGTCACCAGGCGCCAGGCTGGAGTGCAGTGACACGATCTCTGCTCACTGCAACCTCCACCTCCTGGGTTCAAACAATTCTCCTGCCTCAGCCCCCCGAGTAGCTGGGACCACAGGCACGCACCAGCACTCCCAACTAATTTTTGTATTTTTAGTAGAGACAGGGTTTCACCATGTTGACCAGGATGGTCTCGATCTCTTGACCTTGTGATCCGCCCGCCTCAGGTTCCCAAAGTGCTGAGATTACAAGCGTGAGCCACTGCGCCCAGCCACTAATTTTTACCTATAGTACGATTGGGAAGGCCCCCCCCAAATTTCACCCACTTCCCTTTTGCCTAGTCAACAAGATCATAGGTTCCTGGGTCCCTTCACTGTGCACAGAAATGTCCCTGCTGGTTGATTTCAGACAGAAACAAAGAGACTGGAGTTTCTGGTTCTTGTTCTAAATCTTGTTATTAAACTCTTCTCCTGGACCTAAACTTTTCTCAAGCTCTTTGCATTGTAGGTGTATAGAATGTATTTTTCTCTACAATTTCCACAGCTTCAAGTCTTTTTTTTAATGTTTAGCAGGCGGAATTTCTTAAATAAACTTTAAGCTGACGCTATTGCCTGTGTAGTTAAGAACTTCCATCCATCCGCTGTCCAGCCCCAAACCACTGACGTGTTTCTAGCACCACCACCTGGGAACTGGTGGTATCAAAAAATCAGAGATAATCAGGCTACGCCTTGGCAAGGAGCACAAGGTGAGTCCTTTGTGAGGCACACACGAGGACACGGTTTCCATTTCTTTATTTTGAGAAATTAGGTAAACATTCTCCCGGCCCGCTGACCAGGCCAGGAAGTCTTGCTGATGAAGAGAAGAAAAGGATGTAGTATCCATACACAAATGCAGCTAGAGAACGAAAGACTGGATAAACTGCCACACGAGGGTCAATATGCATTGACCTAAAAAGAGACAGAGTCCCCTCTACATCATCCCTGGAGGTGACAGCTCCCCAGGAGGTTTTCTGTGACCCACTCACCCCCACCTATCACCCAAATGGATTTCCATAGCACACTGATCAAACTTCAGCCGTATCTCTCCACACTTAGCTCTGTGCCTCAACATCAGTGACCCCCGCTCACTCTTGCCTAAACGGCAGAGTGCTTGTCGAGGGTGCTCTGCATCTTCATCCCCTGTGCCACCCTCACACGTGTGCGTGCACACACACTCACACGCACATGCATGCACACATGAGCACACAAGCATGCACACGCACACACAGGGTCTGGCCTCTGGGAGAGGCTCAATGACTTTAAACTTCCTTTGATCCTAAAGAGCAGAGCTAGAGGTGGGCTAGTTAATGTTAAGTGATTTCATTTCAAGTCTCCGAAAGAGATGGTGGGATTGGGGTGGGGCATATGAAAGATGCTAAGTACCCAGCCCAGGAATCCCCGCAGAAGAACCATTTCCTGGAGAGGAGGAGCTCAGCGAGTCCTTTCTGCTTGTCTCCTCTCAGACCAGGATGTCCCAAAGACCTGAGGTGCTGCGGAGCAAAGTGGACCTGCCTCCCTATCCTTTTCTCTCACTCTCACATCTCCATCCAGGGCAGCTATCTAACTGCAACCCCACTGGGGGCTTAGAGCAATAATACCTCTGCAGGTCTATGAGGGCTGCATGGACACCAGAGCCCCTGACAGACACACTACCTGCCCACCATGCTCCAAAGACACAGATCACAGGCATGATTCTCTTAGACCTGAGCTGGAACTTAACTTTCTTGGATCTCAATGCTTTGCTCCTCCTCCTGCATCATCTTGAGCTTGTAGCCAGCCTAGGGTAACAGAGGCTTGGGAATTAGACTCTTTTTGATGTTCAATTCTGATTCTTTAGTTGGCTAACTCAAACTGGCATGTACTAACCTCCTGAAAAAAAAAAAGAGATCAGATTTTAAAGTAACTAGGAATAGTATAGGTGAAGAAGAGAAACAGTCAGTAATATGAGAAAAGACAAAATGTCTGTCAATAGACATTAATAACTATTAATAGAATGGATTAAAACACAGGAAAATTTGCCTGACATTCTAAAAGACATCTAGTCCTGCCTCCCATCGACTTAACTATTCTCCACCAAAAGGCCTTCAAAAGATTGGTTGGCATTTAATTAAACATATGCTGGTCCAGACAGTTCATAAACTTAGGAAGTGCTGCTATTTGGCCTGAGAAGAGGGGCTTAGCGACTTCTTCCTTACCTCCTGCCACTTGCACCCATGCATGCTGCCCCTGCTCTCTGGAACATTTGGGAGCATGTCTTCATGAGGGACAGACTTGAATTATGTGCCGGCTTGTGCTCCCCCATCCAGACTTTTGTTTCCTCGGGCTAAAACCCCTCTACTCCATTTTCCATTTTTTAACAGGCACTCTATCTCGGTGCTTCTCTAACTCTTCTGAATCATCGCAATGTGAACATGATTGTCGTAGACAGCAGAATCCAGAATTGGCCCCAGTCCTCTGAGGTTGGCGTAGACGTGGGCAGGCATTGGCAGCTTGATGCAGTCCCAGAGACACTCCCCTTGGCTGAGTTCTGTGCTCCACAGGGGCAACCGTGGCTTTGAGCGTGGCAGTAAGTGAGTGGGAGTGAAGGTCTTAGTACCCAAAAACAGAGAAGTAGGGGGAGGAGAGGAAATGTCTCACATGTGAATATTCAGGAGGAAGCTCCTCCACGGCTGTCGCTAAAGCGTAAAAGTTTACCTCCTGTTTCTTGCAGTGTATCATCAATACGGGAAAGACGACCTAGCAGCAGCTGGAGCAGTGCCAAATCCCCCGCCACCCCCCTCCTGGGTCCGCAAGCCCTGCTTTTACCCCACAGCTGGCAGAAGTGGACTTCCTCCCCATGCCAGCAGGAATACCACCAAAGACAAAGAGGCTCTTCTGAAGCCTCTCTCCCCCCAGGATCCAGGCAGTACGTTGCTCCCTGCACCCTCTCCAATCTCTTTCTTCCAGAACCACAAAGAACACCACAAAGCCCACAAATTATCTTTCATCTACTGAAAGAGAAGGGTACCTCATAGACCACCAATCTGAGAGTAGTTCATCAACAGTCTCCTCCCAGCTCCTCCTCCAGGCAACAGCAAGGACTGGACATGTGGGCCATGTTTCAGGTATCTTTTCTGAGCAGACCTGCTCTCCATTCTCTGTTTTGACCCTGTGGGGTAAGGACCAGTCAGTTCATCCAGCTGCGGCCTCCACCACCACTGCTGCCCCCTGCTGGCTCAAGAAGGCATCTCCAATATGGAGTTATCCTTCCTTAGCTCTCTGTACCCATGTGTTCCACCATTTTGGGGGTCTTCAGTAGCAAGGATGATTGAAATTCTAAGAAAGAAAACCTGCTTTAGACAATGGTAAAGTCCTCAGAATTTTCTTTTTTTAATCCTTCAGCTTCAATCAAGACAGTTACAACATTTATTACCTCCTCTCCTGACCCCTCCTCACTCTGCTCCTAAGCCTGTTTTGAACATGCTGAGATGTCCTTTCCTTTCCTCTAGAGGCAAGGGGACTCCATCTCACTCACCACACACACTTCCTTCCTCTGTGCTACAATCCTGAGCATCCCACAGCGCACAAGACTCCAAGTCTCATGAGCACCAAGGAGAAGACCTTCCCAGGCCACTGGGTCTCCATAGGTGGTGAATGGCTCCTACCAGATCCTTTCCGGAAAACAGCAGGAATTAGACAAAAGTACCCAGGGCCTTCCTGGGGGCCAAGTGTGCCATCCTTCCCCTTCCTTCTCCCCCTTTTTAATTTGTTTATACTTTTGTGGTAAGAACGCTTAACATGAACTCCATCCTCTTAACAAATTGTAAGTATGTCAATACAATGCAATATTGTTGCCTGTGGGTACAACATTGCTCAGCAGATCTCTAGAGCTTATTCATCTTACTTACTTAATTATTTTAGGCCTGTTGATTAATAACTCATTTCATCCTCCCCTGTCCCTGGTAACCACTGTTACAGTCTTCTATTTAATGAATCTGACTATTTTTAGATATTTCATATAAGTGAAATCATGCAGTATTTGCCTTCCTGTATTTGACTTATTTCGCTGCATAATGTCCTGGCCAACATGTGCCGAGCCATACACTGGGCACTGCAGAAACAGAGGTTAAAGAAATAATTTAACCCTGATCTCTACACTACATCATGTGAGAGAGTAGATCAGGACGTAAATAACTACAAAATATGGGGATAAACATTTCATAATGAACTTGACTAAGACAACTAACAGCCTAGGCTGATAAGGCAAGAAAACGCATGCCCAAGGAGAATTTCCTATGAGTTCAAGGTTGAAGAGCAGAGAGGGAGGGCTTGGCCAGCAGACAAAAAAATTCAGAGTTTAAAAAAAAAAAAAAAGAGTCTGGCATATTTTGGGAACTGCAAAGGGCTTAACCCCAGGATCTATGGTTAAAGTAGAAGACTGAGATGAAAGCAGACACCAGATTAGTAAGAATTTTGTTGACCCAACCAAAAGCCTTGGGCCTTATCTTTTTTTTTTTTTTTTTTTTTTTTTGAGACGGAGTTTAGCGCTTGTTAGCTAGGCTGGAGTGCAGTGGCGCGATCTCGGCTCACCGCAACCTCCGCCTCTGGGTTCAAGCACTTCTCCTGCCTCAGCCTCCTGAGTAGCTGGGACGACAGGCGCACCACGACGCCCAGCTAATTTTTTGTATTTTCAGTAGAGACGGGGTTTCACCCTGTTGACCAGGATGGTCTGGATCTCTTGACCTCGTGATCCACCCGCCTCGGCCTCCCAAAGTGCTGGGGTTACAGGCGTGAGCCATCGCGCCCGGCCAGGCCCCATCTTAAATTCAATGGTAAAATACGTTTCTGTTTTATAAAATTCACTTTGGCAATGCTGTAAGGGTTGAACTAGAGGTGGGGCTCTTTGGAGACAGGGAGACCTGTGACGATGATGCCACAATAAAGGCCTCAGCCAGGGCTGTGAGAGGATAGGGGACCGACTTGAGAGCAATGTGCCCTGCGGCTCCCACACACGGCCTGGCTGAGAAGCCTGTGGCTCAGGAGGTAGAATTTGCAGGTCCTGGTAGCCATTGAGTGTGAGGTTGAGTAGGATGCAAGAGTCTGGGATGATCCCAGGTTTCTGGTTAAGTCTTGGTGGACAGGATGCTATTCACAGAGTTGGAGCGCAGAAGAGGGGCAAGAGGGACATGTTGAGAAAGATGGGGAAGGTGTTGAATTCTGATTTTGTAAAATCCGCTTGAGGTACCAAAGTACATCCAATGGATGTTAATATTGGGACCTAGAGTGCAGGGAAGAGGGTGGGCTTTGGGATTCTCCGGTGCAGAGCTCGTAGTTCCAGCAATGGTGGATAATAGCAGCAGCAAGGGTGCAAAATGAAGGTTCAGGTGATGTTGAAAGGATGCATCAGAGGAGGAAAGGCTCAGGAAGGAGAGTAAATGAGGCTAGAAGTGGGAGGCTACCCAGGTCAGAGGACCAAAAGGGGCAAGGGGTAAAATATAGGACACAACAGTATCAATACTCCAGTAGAGTCGAATAGGATAAACCCTGAACCATGTCCATGAGGATTTCATGGAGCTTTCTTCCCCCCTTTACATAATAAATTAGCAAAGCTACACAAATATCAATAAAAACTTACCCAATGGTGATTGATAAACAGTGAAAGGTGCGGATGTATACCTGGTTCCCATGGGCCAGATATGAGCCATAAGGGAGGGAGAGCTGGCTGTCTCCAGGTTGTTTAAAATCCTGTCCAGGAGGAGAAGATGAGGAATACCAGCCAAGAGAAGCTGAAGGAGAGCCCGCCAATGCCTAGGCGCTGCAGGAGGCATGCACAGCTAGTCAAAGCAGACGTGCCTGTCATACTAAAGAACTGTGGCCAACACCCAGCCAGTGGGGAGAAGAGAGTCTGTGAAGAGCACCTTCAAGTTCTCCGCAAGCGAAAGGTCAGCCATAAGCACCTGCCAAGCCCAGAAACCTCCTATGTCAGTTCACAAACTTTTCAGGTCTTTCTCATTCCTTTGCAGCCCCTACCCAAATGGACAAGAGGCAGCCGGGTGAGTAAGGGAAGGAAATTAAAAACTTCTAGTAGCTAATAGAGAAGATATTCTTCTTTTCTATGCAGTAGTTCCTTCCCTCCTGCAGCAGTCCCAAGTAGGAAAGAGAAGGAAACCCAACATTCAGGGAAAGACCTTCGGATTACTGAAATAAGATTTTTTTATGTAAATAGAAGGGATCAGGGAACTTCTTATTTCTTAGCATGGCTCTAAAAGTCAAGGGCATCTGCTAGAGATTTCATTCCAAGAGGAAGGGAAGAGCCAGCCCCACAGAGAGGGTTTTAAGAGGCATCAAGAGAAGAAGTAGAGTTGTTTTCTGACTTTATCATGCAGGCTCTGCTTGTTCAACCAGAGTTACATGGAGAGATAGAAAAAGGCAGGGAAAAAATAGAAATACTTTGCCAAAAAATCAGCGAGGGGGATCATAACATGTCCCTGGGCTGATACAATATACAGACATACAGGGCCTTCGGACACACACAGAGGAACCATTGAATAGTCCAATGACTTTTTGGCCTAAATTAAGTTACTATCTTTTATCAATAACACTGATAAACCCTCCCTACCTTAAATTGAAATCACCCATTAACAGTTAATATTAAAATATCTAATCTTACTGTGAACACCACCAGGAGCTTTAGCTGGAAGGCAGGAAAAAAACAGTATGGAGAAGAGGTCTAAGGATAATATCGAGTTGGAGAAGTGGGATTATAGGGCCAGAAAATGAGAGAATGAGACCGAAATGAAGACACAGAGAGAGAGGTTCAGTAAACCAATGAAGACACCTGGCAGCACTGATGAAAAATAATAACTAATATGAGTAACAAACATTCATTGGGGATACTTCATATATAGTATCTCCAGTCTTTAGAATTCTATGAACCTAGTGAGGTAGTATAATGGATGAGGGTATAGGTTTTGCACTTATAGATATGCCTGGCATATTATGAGCAATCAACATAAGTTATACAGTATCCTAAGATGATGCTGGCATTATATCATTTTATAGATGAGGGACTTGACACCTGGATGGTTAAGTAAATTACTAGGAGTTGTTCAACAAGTAAAGGATGGAAGCAGGATTGAAACCCAGAAATCTGACTTCAGGGTCCTCTTCTAACCCCTAATCTAGGCAGGCCAGGCTTTGACATTTATCTCTTCTTCCAGCCTCTCTCGTGGAGGCCCAGCAGCCTAAAAAGCCTGTTCTGTGTTTCGTCTCAGTAGTGCTTCCTTGCAGTCAGCTAAGGAAGTCGTTGAGCCATCAAACCCTAAGTGAAAGGTAAGGCTGATAGCTAGGAAACCAAATGTAACACTGCCAGGAGTGCTGACCTTTACAGAGGAGGGTTTTAAAGACCAGAAAAATAAGGAACAAACTGTGTCCTACTGAAAGTCCAGTGACTGATATACTTTCATTCACCGAGAACTTCTTGAGCAAGAAATAGGAGCGGGAAGAAAGGAGAAAGAGAATAATAATAACAATGGCTAGTAGAAATCACTACATTTTTTACATTGCTGTCACAAATGACTACCTTCTCCATACCCAGATTGGTACCTTTGGTCCAGAGCTGAACGTCAGGTGATGCTGAGTCTCCTGAGATGGGCGTGATAGCTGCTTCTCAACAGCTTTGAGGAGACAGAGCTGATGAACAAAATTACGACGGGAAGAGGAAATCCTTAGGAGTGGGCTGCACCAGGATTATGACTCTCACGCTGATTATCCGAGTGAGGGGGGTTAAATTCCAACCCACTCTCCCCTTTGATTTAGGTTCATTTGAGGTTTAATTGAATATGGCATTATTTATCCTTATGAATAAACCCTATATGAGGTTTCTGCATCCTCATCTCATCCATTCAATAAATGTTGGACTGAAATGAACTGAAGGTCTCAGGTCTCCACAGTGACATAAGGGCCAAAGCCATATTTCCAATAACAGCCCAAAAGGGTTCACTCTAACGACACTCTTCTCAGACTTAAACCCATATTCTTTTAGTGCAAACCTGTTCCCCTGTTTCCTCTGCTCTCATTGACAGGAGCATTAACATCCCAAAACCTGGTGAAACGTTGTCCCAAAGAGTTAAAGAAACTAGTAACTAACAGAAATTCTTGAGTTAACATGATGACAGATTAAAAAAAAAAAAAAAAAAAAAAAAAAAAGAACAACTTGCTGAAATGCTGCAGCTCTCTCCACTTGTAAGATAACAAAATTGGCTGAAGTCATTGGAGCCAATATGGCAGACTGGAGTCTGCACAGAAAAAATGTGCTGATGTCACGGCCAAATTTCCACTGCACGTTTCATACTAACTCTCCCTGAAGTTGCACATGTGACCCATGAGGTAGCATGAAGAGATAATTTTCCATGCCCGAGAATTTTTTCCAGACCTCCCTTTTCCTTCCATCAGTCACCTGCTAACCCCAGAATCTAATCTCTAAACCTTTCCCAATAAAATTACTTCCTTAAAGCCAGCACAGGGAGGCAGATTCAAGCTGGACTCCTGTCTCCTTGACGGTCAACTTGCAGTAAAAATCTTTTCTTTTCTCAAAAACCTGGTGTCATAGTATTGGCTTCTAGTACATTGGGAAGCAGCCCTTTATCTCAGGAGCCAACTTCAATTCTTAATTTTCTGTAGATTCAGTAAATACGCCTTATGAATCTGCCTCTCTAATGAGATCTCTCTCATGGGCACCCTAACCCATGACTGCCTTCCTTCAGATGTGGAGATTTTCATAATTTTCTTGAAACAGACTGATTCTACTTTTACTTCACCACCCTATCTCCCAATCCATCCTAATATTTCAATACCTTAGGCACAATCATGTTACAATTTTAATCAAAAGTCACTCGTGATTCATTCTTGATGACTGCCAGGATGAACCTGGCTCCCTGTGTCTGAGCCCTACCCCCCTTTCTCACGCCAGCCTCCCATCACCACTCCTGACACATCCCTATTCCAACCGCAAAGACCCTGGTCAGGCCTTTAAAAAGGCAAGGAAGGAATTCTGAGAGGCAAACTTTCGTGCTCTAAGGCAGGATCTGGGGCTAACCCAATTGTGTGGGGTGGGAAGAAGAGGTTTCAGAATCTCACATTAGAAAAATGAAGAAAAGAAGAATGTCAAAATGGTTGTGATCAATTCAGGGTTGCTTTCCTATAAAGGTGGGGAAGGGGCAGGTTCAGAGGAGTTAAACTTTGGAAGTGAAAGAGGAGCTAGAGGCCATGTGTCAACAATGGACCAGTTTTTTTTGCTCCGAGCAGCAATGAGCCTCCCTTCCTCAGAGCCCACGACTCCACTGCAGCCTCATTTTACGAGCCTGAATGTTGAGGGGTCTAGGGAGGGGTGGGACAGCCAACGGAGGTGAGTCATCATGTCTCTATTCTGGTGTCCAGGGTTTGAGTTGTGCCAGGAGCTATGGGGTCACACAACAATCGCTCCTTGATGATGCTGCAATGACCTCACAAGTGGAGGTCATTGCCCCTGCCCCCGCCCTCAGCATCCTCAAAGCTGGGCGGAGGAACCAGAGGGAAAATCCACCTTCCTGGGCACAGCCATACCATCCACCTCACTCGACTGCTTGTCAAGTTCACCACCAACACAGAGGGGTAAGTTGAATTTGGACGGCTGAAACTGGCCATTCTTTGGCCTATTCTGTCCTGGGAGTGACCTGAAGTACCCCACGCAATGAGCAGGGTTGGGAAGGTCATGTTTGAATGAAAGTTTCCTGTTATTTTCAGTGGCAAGAACTGGGGTGTGCTTCACATTAGAATCGATTCTCAACAGTTTTAGAGTTCAACTTAATGACATGCCTCCCCAGAGAGCTATACTGATTTTAAAACAAAATTTAAAATGTTATTTTTATATTGCTCAAAGAAATCTAACCAATTAGATCCAACTTGAAGTATTGTCAGGGACTGAAAATCCCTTTCCATAGCTAGGAGTTCAACTGTCCATACAGAAATACCTAGCTCAGGGCAAAACTTAACAGGGGAGAAAAGGAATTCTCTTCTGAAAATCATATTTTGTGGCTCTATCATTCGTATTTTAGAGAAACTGGAATTTCCTGGCTCATCTCCTGATTTCTTCACTTACCCTGTCGTTTATCAGAGCCTGGATGGAGGCCAGGGAGGTGGCAGTTCTAGAGAAGACCATGGGAAGCCACTGGTGGCAGGGATTAAATTACTTAATTTAAATTAATCCCTCCCATGGCCTTGAGTAAAGAAAGCAATTCTCAAAGTTTAGGGGACTTAGGTGGGACACAGGATTGAAAGCAGTGTCCTAGGCTCCCAAGTCTGCTAATGTACCTCCCATCTAGCCTCAGAGGAATGGGAAGAGGAGTGAATGGCCTTAGAGGAGTGAAACGTGTGTTGTGCCAAGAATGCCTTGAGCCATCTGGTCAAACTTAGGGACTCCTTGGAATCACATTTCTAAATGAATCAAATACAACATAAGGGGTTACAGAAGATACCCACCAACTGTACTGAAATACAGTTTCAGTGGGGTGGGTGATGATGGGGGGTCCAAAACCCTAGGTTAAGAACTCCTACTAGAGTCTAAGGAAAGGAAGCAAAGATAAGTGAAAAGAAAGCAAAGTAAGGGTGGAGAGATTAAGAAACGCTATTTCAAACTCATACACGGATGAGGATGGCCTAAGTGAGAAGATGGTCTAGAGCCTGAGTGCATCCAGGGAAGATGATCTTCAATACAAGCATAAGCTGTAAGAAGCCTGTACAAAGCCTCTCCCACCTACAACCCATCTCATATTTCTTTGCAGGGCTCAGATAATCAAGAAACAATGTCGAGTGATGATAAAAGTAAATCAAATGACCCAAAGAATGAGCCCAAGAACTGCGATCCCAAGTGTGAACAAAAGTGCGATTCCAAATGCCAGCCCAGCTGTTTAAAGAAGCTGCTGCACCGCTACTCTGAGAAGTGCCCACGGGAAAAGTGTCTACCACCACCCAAGTGCCCGCCCTGCCCCTCACAGTCCCCTTCATCCTGCCCTCCCAAGCCCTGCGCCAAGCCCTGTCCTCCTAAATGTCCTCCTCCCTGCCCACCTCCCTGCCCTCCCCCAGAGTGAGGCACTGTGGGCACCACCCCATCCCACCACCACTGCCACCTCCACTATGTACAACGCCTGGGGCTGGGAACTGAAACCATGAACTGACAAGTAAACGTGTTCCTCTGCTGTGCAAGACTTCTGGTGTTTTGGTGGGTTTTGATTTGTTTTGTTTGTTGTGTTGCAGCACTACACTACCAACAAGCAATCCCTGAGAAGTGAAGCTAGAACCCTGTACTGTCAACATCCTTTGAGAACTGACTTTCCCTCTGACCCCACCTGCTGCTTAGAGGCAGGTGCCCACCTCTGAAGGGTGTACCTAGGGAATGCCAGGCCCTGTTAGAGCAAAGCCTGAGAGATCCATAAATGTGGCTGCAGCTGCAAAAGTGTCTAACCACAGGAAGCAGGAAGGAGAGGGTATGAGGGAGAAAGAAGAGTAGAACACTGGTGAAAGTTCCAGGAAGGCTCAGGAAAAGGCATTGTACTACCTTTCTGTTAGTTCTGTTGCATAATGCCTATGCAGAAGGGCTCTGACTACAGGCGGCACAGGTTTAAGAAACGCTATCTCTGCTCCCTAACACCTTGTAACCTTAGCAAATTGCTTAACTTCTTTGTGTCTCTGTTTCTTTCTCTTTGCAAAAGGAATGATGATGCTAACAGTACTGTTGTTACAGAGTCGTTATGAGGCTAAAGAGTTAGCAAATGCCAGGCCTGCCACAGTGCGGTGGCTCACACATGTAATCCTAACAACTTGGGAGGCCGAGGCAGGTGGATTACCTGAGGTCAGAAGTTCGAGACCAGCCTGGCCAACATGGTGAAACCCCATCTCTACTAAAAATACAAAAGTTAGACAGGTGTGCTAGCACACGCCTGTAATCCTAGCTCCTCAGGAGGCTGGGGAAGGAGAATCGTTTGAACCTGGGAAGTGAGCCGAGATTGTGCTACTGCACTCCAGCCTGTGTGATGGTGGCAAACTCCATCTCAAAAAAAAAAAAAAACCAGGTTAACAAATGCCAAGTACCTGGTTTACAGGGACATAGTGAGTTGGTAAGCCTGAACTTAATTGCTTTGTGTATCTCTTCTTAGCCTGTAAATCTCCTGACCACAAGAGTCAGGCTCTTACATCTGCAAGCATAGAGCTAGACATTCTTTAAAAAATAATCAAAAATGAGTAATGGATTACACCAATATCTGTTACCTGGCTCTGACACTGAACTATGGGTACATAACATTTCATTATTGAAAGAATCCCAGTGAAGCATATATGAAACCTCTATTTTTGCAATGCTCTGTGAATATAAAATTTCAAAATAAAAACTTAAGTACAAAAAAATAGATATTGTACATATCTGGGAGAACCTCAATTTGGAATGAACAGGGAAAGCATTCATAGCTGACGTGTTAGTAGGGATTATTTTTACAAGTAGCTAGAGAGAGTCCATGTCAAACTAGCTTAATTCACAAAACAGAATTTATCAGCTCATGCTGAGAAGGATTTGGAGGCAGGGCATAGGATTAAAGGGAGAACTGTAGGAATCAAGATTTCAGGACGTAGGATCAGGGACCCACTCCACCATCTCAGCCAATCTCATCTCGCCAGCCTGTACGATGCCTCAGAGTATGTTTCATCCTCTCCTAGTGCCTCCCCACCATGCAGTAAGGTCCTGGGCCAGTCGTAGACCCAGCTTTTTGACAGGTTGGGCACAAGGATGTTCCTATTTTCACCAGAAGAGGAACCTGATTGCCTAGAAGGTCATGAGCACAACCCTGTGGTCAAGCAGATGACAGAGCTTCGCCGCACAGACAAACCAGTTGTGAATTGTCTCAGTGCACCGCCTATCGGTAGCGATACAGCGCACGGCATTTCAGTATTCCCTGCTATCACTATAATAGATAACCAAAGAGCCAAATCTGGGATGGCTCCCTATGAAACCATGGCACAAAACTAGCTCTCGTTCTTCTGAGCCCGGGAGATGGTTCACACGGCGAAGGGTGAGGCAAGTAAAGAGAGTCCAAAATGTGTCAAAGAAAAGATACCTGGGACTCCACCAGACTGAGGCTGTACAGTCAACCGGTGACAGAGCAGGCTTTTAAGGCACCACCCCCTCGTTTTCCAGGTGTGACGTGAGGAGATCTTGGGGCCTCAGGGTCTTCTGAGGCACTGAGGTTCCCACACTCTAGATCCCTGCAGAGAGGCACTCGCCGGAGGCCAGGAACCTCTGAAAGTCTAGTTTTGAGCACTGGGGACTGTGGTAACAGGTAGAAACCCATTCAGCTGTGGGTAACAGGTAGAAAACCCTTCTGCCTCACAGGAAGTCAAAAAGGAGGAGGGATGGGAGAAAAGGAGAGACAGAGAGAATAGAACAATAACGTGGCATCTTCATCCGTGGTCAATAGACCATCCTCTATTAAATGGTCACTTTTAAGTAATAAATCCCAGAACCCAGTGCTAAAGAGTGTGCTACAGTTTGTGGGAATATAAATAGACAAAAATACCTTTTTTGGGGGGGATTATGGGAATACATATCAAGGAATGTGGGAATATATATCATCAAAAGCATAAGCTGATTCAAGTCTTTGGCCCAATGGGTGCACTTCATAGAACCTATCCAAAAAAAAACACATCGCAAAATGGTAGGTAGGGGAGCTATAGAAATAAAGATGATTATCACAGCATAACTGTAAAACAATTTAAATATCCAACAAGGTTTGACTAAACTTGAACCTATTATATGATGAAACATTATGTTTTAAGACATTAAATTTAATAATACATTAATAAATTTATTTCATTAAATTTAATAATTTTAAAACATTAAAATGAATTTTAATTTAATTTTAATATATTAATTAATCTATTTAATACATTAAAGTGAATTAAAGAAAGTGAGGCCTCAATTGAAAATATTGCATAAAGCCATTATCATTCATCAAAAGCTTCTTTGATAATAGTAATAATAATAACAAAGGGACATTTGTGGATATTCTCATTATTTTAAGACAATGGGGTTATGGGTAACTAGTACTTTATTTTCACTGGTTTCTGGATTTTCACATGTTTTTGTTCTGTAATGGAATAAAATAGAAGTAATCATGAAATAATCAACAATTTATGAAGTAATCATGACTACTTCAGAGACCCCCAAAGTCCTTTATTTTACTCAATGTACAGAAACGGAAGGAAGAACGTTTTAGGGAGTGTGCGCCACATGGAAGTCACCTCGCCTGTGGATGCCTTCCCTGCAGGTGCAGGATCTCAGTCCCAGGCCACGGGTAGCTCCAGGGGAGTACGGGTCAGGGGGCTGTGCCCTCCCAGGTGGTTCTGCAAACTCTGGGCACAGGCTAGGAGGAGGCCAGCTCTGGGAACATGAAACCATTCATTGCCAATTTAGGTCTTGTTTCTCCCATGTGGATGGAACCAAAGATAGACATCACTTAATGGCTACTTTCCCAGCAAAAAGCTGGATCAAAGGCAATTCTGGGGAAATGCCTGGAACGTGATGAGGGTGCCACCTCCCTGCAGAATGCCATAATTACTCCCAGCCCCAGTGGCAGTCACCAGGGCTCTGCCCCAAACAGTAGAGGGCTGTGTAAATAAGCAACGCCTGAAGAGTAGCATCACGAGAATCTGTGCAGCACCAGGCTCGATGGCTCCCAGATAACAAGACGGCAGGCCCAAGTCCGCTCCCTTCGTAACAAAGTAGATCCGGGAATCCAATGAGATGGTCACAAAAGGAGCCTCCACCACAGACCCTTTTGCCTCGTGTTTTCTTGAGAATGAGGCAGAGTACAGCCAGCCTTCTAAAAAGGTTTCTAAGCTCTCCCAGATCAGGCAACTGGCTGTGAGGTGAGCTGGCGCTGTGACGGCTGGGCACAGGACCACAGGGATGTCTGGCTTTCAAGCTGGAAGGAACCTTAGAGACCATTTTTCTGCATCTCCCACCTCCACGCACGAATGGCAACTAGGGAGAGGGGACGAAGTAACCAGTTACCAAACGTCCTGTTTTTCCTGTCGTGTTCCCACATGACCAAAGATTGCAGCTCAGCTCACAAGCACAGGCACATTCTAGAAGGCTTTATTAGTGAAAAGTCATAACCGCTTCCATGTCACACGTGTCGATGCTCAGCAAATAGAGCAGTAAATACACTAAGCCATTTGCCAAACACATAAAGATTCTAAGGTACAAACCGATCGTAAAATGCATACCAGGATATTTTCAGCTGCACTTGTCTTCCAAGTGCATGAAACCTCAGATGTCTCATCTCCAGAGCCATGTGCTCCCTCCCAGGCTCAAAGCAAAGCCTTCCCAGACTAAGGAGTCACGACTTTTTCCCAGAAATGTGCTCAGGATCTCTCACCTACACCATTCAACCCTCCTAACTGGCTTTCAAAGTTCACCTTCCTCCAATCCTTACTCCAGTGGAAGCCGGCCAAGGCAGTCTCGCTAAAATTCAAATTTATGCATGACGCCTTTGCTTAAAACCCTTGAGTCTCCCCTTTGCCTAGAGGGCAGCTCAAATAACATTCTGTCATGCCAAAGTCTTCAGGATCTATCACCTGCCTCCTTCTCTAGCCACAGAGCCATTTCTCCATCTCTTTTTAGAACTTTACAGCCCAGTAACAGGTAACTGGGGGCATTTCCTGGCACACAGCAGAGAATCTCCAGCCATTGTGACTTTACACTCCCTTCTCTATTGTTTCTCTCTGCCTCCACTGATCTTCCTCTGAACGATCCACCTGGGCAAATCCTCACCCTTTTACTCAACTCAGGGGGCACCTGCTCCAAGAATCTTCCCCACGTCCCACCCTCAAGCTGGTTAAATGCCCCTCTCTGTGGTCTCAGAGCTTCCATGCCCCCCTCTCCTTATCACTCCACATTCTGGCCACATGTCTGTAACCTGACTCTCCCACCACCCTACCCTTTGAGAAGGGGCAGCCGGGCACACATAGCAGACATGCAGTAATAACCAAGGAGTGGATGCTCAGTGGCTACAGAGTCACTTTCCCAAAGAGAAGGGAGTGGCTCTGGATGGAGCCCCTCTCCACTGTGCTCTTTAACCTCGTGGCACAGAGCCATCTCCAGAATGTGGCGGTGGAGAGAGGGGAAGGGGACTCAGCATGAGGGACCTGTGGCTGAGAGGCATTTCTGGCCCTGGTCTAAGTCCTGTCCTTGGCCACTTTCCCCTTCGGCCACAAGATGCAGATCCTGCCAGCCCTCCTCCTGCCTTGTCAGGAGGGTGCAGCCTGCCTCCATGCAGGTCCCTCACCTCAGGCAGCAGCTAGGAAAGGAAAGCGCTTGGCATCCACAGACTTGGGCTACAAGCAAGCACTGCACCTGCCAGCTGTGAAGCTGGGCAAGATGCTTCGCCTCAGTGGGGGAAAGGGGCTCGAGGTCTTCACCTGAGGAATGAGAAGAAAAGTCTCACCAAGGGGTGAGGGTGGGGCGATGAAGTGACATAACTTACGTGAAGCCCCAAGGGTGCGAAACTGAACTTAGGAAGCCAAGATGCCAACAGCACTCAAGTGCCTGTGTACACACTTGGAGTCACAACGCGTCACCTACTGCAGCAAAAGCTTCCTGCTATGTGCCGTGTGAAGCAGCGCATTTGAGGGAGAAACAGGGAGTTCCACAAAAGGATGACAAATATCTTTGAAGGCAAGTCGGGTTAGAGGCCACCCCACCACCCCATTCCCAGGCTGGGCCCACAGTAGGAGCCAGAAGTTGCTGAATATCAGAGCTGAGTGTGGCATTTAATACATCCACAGTGTGTACACCAGGAAGCTAAGGTCCAGAGATGGGAACAACCAAAGTCACAGGGTATTGGTTGTAGAAGGCATTCAGGATTTCTAATCCTGATTTAGGCCAAGGTGCCCCAGAACTCACTCAAAAGGGAAAAAGTTGAAGATCTACAACAAATGTAAACACTGGGAAACACCCTCCCTCCCCACCGTCTGTGTCGGTGGTCTTTGACCTGGAGTCCCTGAGCTCCCTCTAGATGACAGCATGTACGTGTAAGTATTTCCTATCATCCCAAACTGTCGACAGCCACCGACTGGTCTGCGTCTTTGTCTTCCCAAAGCTTCTAAGGAGTCCCCAGTACACCGGTCTGCTAAATGTTTTTTATGTGAACCATGGCCCAGACCAGCCATGAGCTGACCACATAACCTAGAACGAGGGCCTTGACACTTTTGTGCCTCAATTTCCTCATCTAAAAAAAATGCAGTCGATAAATAGTTCTGCATCTTCTGTTTAAAGCATGTGCTGAGGTTAAAACAAAGAGGTAGAATCAGGCGGCTTCTCAAGTCCATCTGCCCCTGAGGGTTTGTGATTTACAGCTCTTTCCTGAATTCACATCTCTGATTCAGACCCCCTGTGTGGGTGACACCAGGAAAGGAAGAGAGAGGGTGGTGGTCCTCCCCCTAGGAATTCACAAGCTGCCCAGGGGCACCCGCTTTGCAGGAAACCACATCCTGCACCTTCAGCTCTATCAGAGACGTTGCCCTGTAATATGCAGATGAATGGATCAGAGGAGTCTGAGGACTTTCAAGATCTGAACAGAAGAGATAGTTATTTGATGGCAATGGGAGGGGAAAAAAACTGTCTTGTACATACCTGAGACACTTCTGCTGATCCTGTCTAATTATGCCCTGGCTCCCAGTAATGACAGCTCCAGAAGTCTAAAATCTTAAATCTCAGATGTCATTAAATCAGATTAACTCCAATCTTGCTGGAGGGCTAGGGAAGATCACAGAAACAACTTAGTCACCCTATCTTAAGATTTGGAATGAGACAATTTTTCCAAAGCTTTCTAATCTACAACCCGGGATACTGGGCCACCAAGATTGATTTTTGAGGACTCAGACCCCCAAATACTCCCACTCCATACCTGGGAAAAGACAGGTCACCTAAGGTCAATCAGCCACTGGGTGGGCCACTGTCACATGCAGAAGACAGAAGACTGGGTCTTCCTGTGGGTATATTACAACCTGACCAAGGAAAAAGTGCCCACACACATGTGTCCACATGCTACAACGTTACATAGTTACCCAGGCCAGTCATTCATGATCACATTTACAGTACCACAGAATGTCAGAGCTGGCATGGAGCTGACTGAAAGTCTAACTTTCCTATTTTAAACATGAAGAAACTGAGGCCAGAGAGGACCAGAGACTTGCCTGAGGTTTCACAACTTGTCACAGACAGAGGCAGGTATCCTAAGCATCTGTGCATTACATTGTGTTTGCATCACAGTAAGTAGAAAAGTTCAAGTCAAAGACCAAGTATTAGAGGTACAGAGCAAAGGGCATAGAACAAGGAGAACCAGGGGAATCAAGGAAGGCTTCATGGAGGAGGTGAGTCGTGAACTGATTCAGATTGCACTAATATTCATAAGTAGCTTGATGACCCTAAGTTTTGGAGCATAAATTCTCTAATTTATTCCTCACAAGCAATCTGTGAAATAGTGTTTTCCCTTCTCAACAAGAGGAAACTGAGATAACGAGAAGTAAAATCACTTATCCATTACTGCACATACTCTATGTGATAGATAGTCAACCCCAGGTGAATGGGATCCTGAGTTCTTTCTTCATATATCTCAATGGCTCTTTTGTTTTTTGTTGTGTGAGTGTGAGTGTGTGTGTCTGTGTGTGTGTGTGTGTGACAGAGTTTCGCTCTTTTTGCCAAGGCTGGAGTGCAATGGCACAATCTCGGCTCACTGCAATCTCCACTTCCTGTGTTCAAGCGATTCTCCTGCCTCAGCCTTACTAGCTGGGATTACAGGCGTGTGCCACCATGCCCATCATTTTGTATTTTTAGTAGAGATGGGTTTTCACCGTGTTGGCCAGGCTGGTCTCAAATTCCTGACCTCAAGTGATCCACCCACCTCAGCCTCCCAAAGTGCTGGGATGACAGGTGTGACCCACCGCGCCCGGCCTCAGTGTCTCTTTTATCAAAAGCCAACCTTTGATTGAGGGTGCTGACATGACAAGTAGGAATATATTTAAATGAGGGAATGGTAAATGCAATCTTATTCTTCATCTGAGGCTTCCCTTTTCAAGAGCTCCCAAGAGCTTCCAGCGTTGGGAAGGTTATTAGGTTTCTGCTGCTTCTGTAACAAGTTACCATAAATTTAGTGGCTTAAAATAACAAAAGTGAATCCTATGACATTTCTGGAGCTCAGAAGGCTGACGCAAGTCTCACCAGACTAAAATCAGAGTGCCCACAAGGCTGTACCTCTTTCCAGTGGTCCTATTAGAGAAACTTTCCAGACTGTAGAGGTTGCCCTCATTTCTGGCTTATGGTCTCCTTCTATATTCAAAATCAGCAGTGGCCAGTTCAGTCTTTCTCAAATCACATCACCCTGACACTGACTCTTCTTCCTTTTAAGAGCCTTGTGCTCATGTTGGCCCCACCTGGATAATGAAGGATAATCTCCATATTTTAAAGTCATCCGGTTAGGAACTTTGATTTTATTCTCTACCTTAAGTCTCTCTTGCCAAGTAACCTAATGTGTTCACAAGTTCTAGTGATTAGGTGGCGAACATATTAAGGAAGCCATTATTCTGCCTACCACAGAAGGACTTTTGGATCAATTTCAAGATCGTTCCACTGTCATGAATCAACTCACTGGTAGGCAGGGCACCCAGTGAGAGGAGTCAAACCCCAGGCTCTACCTCACTGGGCTCACCTCCCCTCCATGAGAACATGATCTAGTCACTCCATTGTTCTGCACATTTCTATTTAGTCTCCTTGTCCTTGGGCTTAACCAAAGCCAAAGACAGGTATATGACATGAGCAAGGTCATCTCATGCATCCTATCACAGGAAACTTCCAGAAATCCCAGCTAAGAAGGTCTCTTCCCTCCGTTTCTCGCTCACCCCTTTCCTAAGTCAGCCTCTACCTCTCCTTTCAACTCACCTGGATCCTGTACTTCAACAGCCTCCTAACAAGGATTCCTTCCTGGAGACCACCTGGAATGTCCTTGTCCACCCTCCTTGCCTGGGTAATTCCTGCTGTCCAGTAAGACAAAGCACAGACGTCCCCTCCCCCAGGAACTCTCCATGACCTTCCACCCAAAACCAAAAAAAGGGGCCTTCTTCTGGAGCATAGGGGCTTATCTCTGGCCATAGTCTCCAAGAGACTGTGAGTCATTTTGGAAGGGAAAGGCCTTGACATCACATAGGGGCCACGAGTGCCTGAAAACACAAATTATTAAACTCAGTGATGGAGAATTCCTGTTTTCTAGGACACAGGAGAGTTGCTTTATCTCTTCAACAGCATTCTAAGAAAAGATGAAAAACACAAGGAGGGTGAGAATTGAAAGGAAAAGATGAAAACAGAGGAGAAAAAAAGGATGAGTCTCCCCACCCTACACCTACTCACTCAGTTCCCAGATGCCCCAAATGACTTTGTCTGTTCAGATATAAAGCTGGGTATTCCAAGTCCGTCCACACCCAGGCCTCTCTCTCCTGCCAGGATACCAATTGGGCTCATGGGGATGTCACACTCACCTCTGAGAACCAGTCTCAAAAGCCAAAAATGCCTTGTGGTCTTTCTAGCTTACCTTTTAAAAACTTTTCAGGTATCAAGCATCCAAAACCTAGATAAACATTTGAAGGCATTTCTGATTTTAGTCAAATAATTTTCTTATTATTGGCATAAAAGAGGTTTTTAATATCCATTTTTAGA